>CABHPP010115122.1:7690-32212 GCA_902168425.1 Peromyscus attwateri | reverse complement strand
CTGTAACTACTCGGATGTTTCCAAATGAGAAACTAACACAGTCTTTCCTCCCACAGGACTAACTTAGCTTGCACATGAACCCAGTCATATAAACCGTTAGGAAAACCGGAGCCTATGTGGAGTTCCCTCTTCTAACCCAACTGACTTGCATCTGTCTGTGGAAAATTCCAGAAGAACTGACCTTGACCATTAATGAAAGACACTGGCAGAGAGATCTTCCCATCATAAAGCAATCCGAGTCAGCATCACTAAACTGATGATACTGCATGAAGCGATGATAAAATTCACAGAAGAACCGCACTTTTAATTTTCACCAAAATATCTGTTTTCAACTCTACCTGCACGTTCATAACCAACAGTGTAAACCGTGATCTCATGTAACACATCAACAACTCATGCCTTTCATAGTTTATTATTAAAGTCTCAACAAAATCGCAGTTTCATAGGTGACAAATTCTCTGTTTACAAATAAATGTTAATTACCCTAAAATGCTATCAGCCGTCTAGATCCGGTGTGTCAGATTTACCCCAGATTAGATGTGCCAATAACCAATTTTATTCAGTGAACAACTTGAATCTTGTCCTTGTCTAATCTGGCTTTATTACTCTCACCCATAAGCAGTAATGCTCTCTGACCCTCTAGAAATATTTAATGCTTACAATCTTGCTTTGTGTCTCTAATTTGTTATAAGGTAGAACTGATTTTAGCACATTGATGTAATTTCTTCCTAATCATTCGCTCTGGTCTGCGTTCAATCCAGAAAGATTCCCAGAATTACCTAAGCAAACCCTCAATATGTAAATTATCATTGTTTGGGGAAGAAAACCTGTATTTTTGTTAGTTTACAATATTATAAGAATTCACTCCAGGAATACCTGTCGGGATACTTTTGCTTTGTTGTTTTTCTTTTCCTTGTATTTTGTTCAATTGATTATTTTTTTTTCTTCTTTTACTTGAACGAAAAGGTGTTTTATTTACAAATCTGGTCCATATTTGCAATCTAGTTCAGAGCCAAGCCTTAAATTGTACAGAATTTCCACTGTAATTAAACTGTTTAGTGTTTAGTTATAAATAGCCTCCAGAAAGATATATTCTCCATCACACTGTCAACTGCATCACAGCCCGTCATGAATGATGTCACCGCATCGCGAAATAAAAATCGCAAATGCATTGAAAGCTCTAACCTTCCACGTGGCGTGATTTCAGTCTTGGGTGGTTTAGCCCAGAGTTCACATTCGCATTGCGCCAAAGGCTTCATCTAGCTGAAATAGAGAGAGAGAGCCTTTCTAGGCAGGGTTAGAGATCCACGCATTCAGCCTAGGATATACAGACCTAGGAGGGGTTGAGGGTGACAGCAAATACATTTATGTAACTATTCAGCTACTGACCATGGCTTCAAAAGGGCATTATAGACCCCCATTTTCAGTTTTATGAGGAACGGGACTTTATGTTTCTGAGTACTTTTCGTGTAGCCAAGAATCATTGCTCTTAAGAAAGCTACTTTGGCTGTTATATCAATAACGGCAGGCACACAGTTGAGAAAGAGGGACATGGAAAACTTCTGTGACAACCCCTACCCCTCCCCCCCAAATAAAGAAAGTCACCATCTAGACAGAAAGCCATAGAAGAGAACTCTTAAAAAGGATGCTGAAGTGTAGCTCTCCACAATTGATGGCTTCTGGGGTGGGTGCGGAAGAGGAGGGACTCAGTTCTACGTAAAGGGCAGGCCCCCGAGAGTTTGACCATGCTCCAGTGAGTATGTAGATAACACACATGGGACTTGGGTTCTTTGTTGTTTTGTTGGTGTTTCTTCTTTTGTTGGGGATGGTCACAAGGCCAGGGGCAGACATGGAAAGGCTGGGGAATAAGTGTGATTGGGGTGTATGATGTGAAATTCCCAAAGAATCAATAAAAATGTTATATGGAAAAAATAGAAAACACTATTCTTTTAAGATACCAGCTCTACATAAATGAGAAAGTGGATGTTACAAAGGCCTGGATGGCCTCTTCCAGCTGCTCAGTCATATCACATTCCTCACATGGTGGGGAGGAAAGCTAAGATCCGAAGTAATGCCTGCTTTTATTGACATCTTCCATGTCATGATTTACCTAGCTTTCTGACTTTAAAAAAAATTAGAGCTGGAGATGTATAGCTGAATGGGTAAAGTGCCTGTCATACAAGTGTAAGAAATGAATTTGAGCACCAGAACCCATTTTAAAAAAGTCGGGGGCGGGGTGGGGGGGGGGGGGGCTGGTGAGATGACTCAAAGGTTAAGAGCACTTTCTGCTCTTGCAAAGGACCCAGGTTTGGTTCCTAGCACCCACATGGCAGCTTACAACCAGTTGTCACTATAGTTCCAGGGACCCCAAAACACTCTTCTGGCCTCTGCAGGCACCAGGCATGCACATAGTATACACACATACATAAAGGCAAACACTGATACACATAAAAATAAATTCTTTTTAAAAATCCAGTGGGGTAATGTGTGCTTGTGATTCCATGGCTGGGGAGGTGGAGACTGGGATTGTTTACTGGCCAGCCAGACTGGCCTAATCAATGAGCCCCATACCAATGAGAGACCCTGTCTGAAAAGTCAAGGCAGACGGCTCCTGAGGAATAACATCTGAGATTACCTTGTAGCCACCACACTCACATGCAGATGGACACATAAACTCAAACACACCCATAAGGACACACACATGACACCAAAAAAAAAAAAAAAAAGAATAGAAAAGCTTAGAAAATCAAGTCCTGTCATTTGTCTCTGAAAGTATCAGCTCATCATTAAACATCATTTTAACTGTGTCTATGAGTAATAAAAAGTGTGTTCAAGGGATGAAGAGATGGTTCAGCAATTCAAAGCACTTGTTGCTCTTGTAGAGGCCCCACGTGTGGTTCCCAGCCCCCAGCTGGTAGCTCACAACCATCTGTAATGCCAGTGTGAAGGGATGTGGTACTCTCTTCTGACCTCGGGGCACTAGGCCCACACATGATGCACAGACACACATGCAGGCAAGATATTCACATCATAAACCTAAAGAACTTTCTAAGGTACATTCAAAAGTTAATACTTTAGTTAACATACAGAAATGGTATATGGTGTCCTGAGACAGCCCGTTTAGTTGGAATCCAAGTTCTGCTTACGATGGGTGTTCTTAACTAGGTGTTCTTAATACCTCCATATTTCTCACCTAGCAATGACATGCACTGTCAAGAGAGTCATATTTTCAGCATTGTTTTCCTTTTCCACAATGCTCTTAACACTTCCCCCAGCTTCTACCAGTAATAAGCAGGTTCCAAAGTCTCTCCTATGTATTTAGGTATTTGTGATAGAAATACTTCCTTGTTAGCACTAAAAGCCATATTTTTAAATTATTTTATATGCTAATTACTACAAAATTAGCAGCTAGAGATAGAACACCCTGTGGTTTCTATGGGTCAGGAGTGTGTGTGTGTGTGTGTGTGTGTGTGTGTGTGTGTGTTTGATTTAATGTCACTGCAGTCAGGGTGTCTGCTGGGTCTTGGAGTCTTATTCATTTGGGGAAATCTGTACTTCCAAACTCTCTGGAGAAGGATGTACTTACAAGTCTTCCACTCACTCTTGGTTGTTTTCACGGTGTAGGGCTCTTCTTTGCTTCTTCAAAGCTGTGAACCAGGAAGAAACTCTAGCAGGTGTGTTTTAGTAATTCAGTGTTGTTAGGGATGAGTCTGTTACAGCACTGTCTTACATGCTGCAGCCCAACCAAGGCTGTGGCTTCCCACTGTCATGGCAGCTTCTAATTAGATACAAGGCGTGGCTCCTGCTCACAGTCTCTGCAAATTTTAATTTTTCATTCAGTGACTCATTAGCCACTACTAAGCATTCCCTGATCCAATAGTTTCAAAGCTCAGTTTCACTAATGTATAAAACAGGCTTACCCCCGTGAAAGACTTAAGTAACCTTGAAGGAGTTAGTATCACTACAGTGCTATGAAAATGACCTCAGGCACACTTTCAGAGACTAAAACAATTCCATTTCCGAGAGTGGTTTGCCTCACTGAGGAGTGTGCTTCTCAGTGTGCTCTCAGATTCAATTCCAGGGTGGCAAGTACACCAGAATGTACAGTTCTTTTGAATAAGCAGGGAAAATCTTGCAAAGACAAGAACAGTGTGGCATGTGTAACAGGGTAACACATGGTTTTACAATGACAGATGTCTACAGAAACCCTAGCTGTTGTCTTAACAGCTCTTAAAAACCCTATGTATTTTCTCTAGACACACTGAGTGAGTTGCTAGATGCAATGAAAAATCCTTCAAGTAAAATACTCCTGCTTCCACAGTGGTTCAGGGTCTAAGAGCACTAATTGCTCGTCCAAAGGACCTGGGTTCAGTGGCAGCTCACAACAGTCTATAACTCCAGTTCCAGAGGATCCAATACCTTCTTCTGGCCCCCATGGACACTGCGCACACATGATACACTTGAATACACTCAGGCAAAAAAAACCAATACATATAAAATAAAAATAAATCTTTAAAAAAAAAAATACTGCTTCCCATCCATGGTTCATCCCGGGTACCTGGCTTGCACTGGGTATCTGATGCCTCCTTGCACTGGGATGAACAGACAGGACCCCAGAGATGCTGAGATAGCGCTGCTACAGGGAGAGGGGTGGGGACGCCACAGCTGCTGGGGGCATCACAGGTCCTTTCACGTTCCCAGAAGAACTTACTCTTCCTTTCTCCTCTGCATGCCTTTCAAACTTCAAAGCACCTATGTCGTGTGCTGAGGGTCACTGAGATCATACACCCTTTGGCTCCTTTTTTAAATAATTGTTGCTGTCCACTGCCTTTGTTATATATCAACTTCTTCCTAGCATTTCTATAGCTGTAGTAAGTCAATGTCAAATGTAGCTATATTTTTGAGTAACGAAAGAGAGTCTAGAACTTAAATCCAAAATTATTTCTAACTCAAATTTCCAACTCACCAGGGTTATATATACCTTCAATTATATGCTTTCTCACTACATTAACCAATATAAGAAGTGTCTACCTTGGTTTGGTGTAGAGATGACCTTGTACTTTAGTAGGTATTTATTTGGAAAGTAAAACTGGGCTGTTCCATTTTTTAAAATATACTTTTCTGACAAGTCATTGGTGTGTATAAAATTGTGATCTCAGAAATGACATTTGGTTTGACAGACAATATCTTATAGGAGCTCTGTGATTTAGCAGGAGTGATGAAAGAGCCAATGATCCTCCATGAGTGTGGTGATTGCACACACATTTATGTACACACACACTCAGCTCCATAAATGGGATGAGAGCAGAAGAAATCTATCCCTCACGGTTTCTTGTCCTTCTTCAGCCATCCGGCCATTGTTGCCTCACAGCTCCTTTAATGCCACAAAACTAACTACACGGACATTAGTCACCTTTCATCACTGTGACAAAAGACCTCAGATAAACAGGTGAAATGAAGACAAGTTTTTGGCTTTTGGTCTTAGCTAGTACATTGCCATGAAGCTGTGGTGAAACAGGATATGACCTCAGCAGGGGCATTTGACAGATGATATCACTTACCTCATGACAGACAGAAAACAAAAAGAGGCAAGAGGCCCAGGATAAGACACACCCTTCAGCGGCATGACCCCAGCAGACTGTGTTTTTCAGTAACCCACAGTTTCCATATCTCCCAAGTCTGGTGAATTATAAATCCATCAACAGATTAATCCATTGATTAGGTCAAAGCCCTAATCACTTTTTAAAACTTGACCTGTAAAGATTGCATTCAAGACTAAGTCTTGGATACATGAACCATTAGAGGACATTTCATATCAAAATTATGACAAACACTACAGGGAACCTAATTTGATGACAAGAGGTCAAATGTATAAATAAGCCTAACATAGAAGCAGATAAATAAACACAGCTCATTTGTATGATGTCTTACTCATCCTGTTGTGTAAGCTATGAGCTTAGGAGACTTTTCACACCCATCTCACATGATTTCCTTAGCTTGCCAAAGGCATTTCATTGACATATTAACTCTTACTATGGCTCCATACCTTGACTATTCCAGTAGCCCACAGCCTAGTGTTCCCATGGTTGAGCCCTACATGTTCTCCAGCTCCCTACACTCTATCTTGCAATCTTTTAAGATGCAAAATCTATCACTCTTGTGCAACTGAATTCCTTTTTTATTGGTTCTTAGGAATTCTCATACAATGTGCTTTCATCATATCCATCCCCTCCCACAGCTCTTCCCAGATCTACCCCCTCTTCCAACTTTGTGACCTTCTGTAAAAATCTATCAAAACCAAAAAGTGCTGTAGGGACTACACTCTTAGTGAAAACTAACTGATATAAATTGCTAATAGCTCCTAGGTTAGGGGTGGGACTTCATGCCCACCTCCCTTCTCCATGCTGGCCTTTCATATGGTTTGGGCTTGCATGGGTCTTGTTATAACATGAATTGTTATCTCCAGAAGGTAACATTTCCCTGTAGTCATCTACTGCCTCTGGCTCTTATAGCCTTACCACAATTATCCCTGGCCTTGGAAGGACAAGGAGAAGGTATACACATCCATTTAGGGATGAGCATTCTGAAGTCTTTTACTCTTTGCACCTTTCCCATCCATGGGTCTCTGGGGAAATCACCCTCTACTGCAAATAGAAGCTTATTTGATGAGGGTTGAGTGATGTCCCAATCTATGGATGCAACAATAAATCATTAGGAGCTAGTTTAATGCAAAGTCCATTTAACAAGACAATAGTTGTAGTTTCTCCCTAGGGCCTATCCAACCATAGGTTCTTTGCCCAAAATTGATGCCAAATATGGCTTTCCTCTTGATGAACAGACTTTAATCAGGAAGTAGCTGGTTACTCCCATGATGTTCATGCCACTTTTTCACCCGTGAGCATGTCTGGTCAATCATTACTGTAGCTCCCGGGGTTCACAATAGGTAAGATCAACGATGACTTTTCACATCTGGTCACATGCATAATGCCTTCCAGCAGACCTGAAGCTGTGCACAGGCTATTCTATTCACATATCCAACACTACACCACTCACTCTCTGATCTCTACCCCTGATGCAGCCCTATTTAAGTAATGAAACTATCTTCATCTGTCCACTTAGCCCTTGATTTCACTTTAGATCTCCCCTCAAACTTTCCTATCAGCTTTCCTTGTTTCACTTTTTTTTTCTGGATTTTTCTCTGAAGCCCAGATTATTTATGGGGCTGGTAAGAGTTCTGAAACAGGAAATATTTCCACTGGTGGAGAAGCTCCTGATGGTAACACCTCCTCCTGCAGAGCCTTCATTAGCTCTGTATCCATCATCCATGAGCCACTCCTTAAAATGGAGGCACTCTTCAGCAAGGCATGGCTTCCTCCTAAAGGTCTGCCATTAGGAGTGACATGTTGCTTTTAGCTCCCAACCAAACAGAGGATCATTACACATCTGGTGACCAGCCTCACTTTTGTTGACTTCGGGCTTGAGTCTGATAATCGCAGTGTTCAAAACCTCCCTCATGTGTGTTTGAAAGAGGTCTCAGAACTGGCAGTGTCCTATGAGAGACTACTAAATAGTAGGATTCAGAAGATGTACCTTTTGTGAACAGTGGAGGTCTGAACAACTCAAAGTATCTTCTCCAAGCACATCCGACCTTCAGTCTGGAGACAGTAGAGATGAGAGAACACACAGGATGGTAACCTTGAAGTTATTTTTGGTGCCTCTATTTCATTTAGTTTAAGGTCCACTGAATCTGATTGTTCTTTCCTACTCTACTGTCAACCCACATCACCTCTCACCTGGACTATTGCATCAGATGTTCACAAGTCTCTAGAGCCTTCGCATCCACCACCACCATGTCACCAACTCAGTTATTTAGAGTGATCATTAATCAATTTAAAAGCACTATTGTGAGACAACCAAAAGATCTTTAATGGGACCTTCTCAGTCATACTTGAGGTTTAATTATAAACTCTTGAACTTGAGTCATCCCTATCACATTATCTCTCAAGTTTCATTTATTCTCCTACTTCCTACAATGTCCTCTTATTTTTCTTTTCACCTGTGTGTATGTACATGCATGCATGCATGCATGTATGCTTATGTGTATGTAGAACCACATGGGTAGGTGCGTATGTGTGTAAGGTTGGAAGTGCATGCATGTGCACATGCATTTAGAGACCCAAAATGTCTTCCTCCATCTATTGAAGCAAGGTCTCTGGCTGAACCCAAAGCTCGTCATTTCCACTCATCTGGAATAGCCAGTATGCACTAGGGGTTCTGTCTCTGCTTTCTGTGTGCTGGGATTAGAGGTGGGTTGCCATACACACCCAGATATGTGGGGTTTGTAGAGCTGAATTCTCGTCCTTCTGGTACATGGCAATGGGTTTATCTGACAAGCAGCAGGCATTTCCACCTGAGAGTTAGAAGTGGCTCACAGAGCTCCCTCATCTTGGCAGCTGACTAGGAAGCAGAGAGCTTGAGGAAGAGATGGGGCCCAGCTAGCACCCTCACTCTCTACCCTGGTGGCTCTGTCTGCCAGCTAGGCCCATGTTCTTCAATCTTGCAAAGTAATCTCATCTTCAGGGAATAGATTTTAAATAGCAGAGCCTGAGAGAAGACTTCCACATTCAAACCACACCACCATGCTTTCACCTCTATGCACACATTTTCCACTGTCCTGTGTATAGTTTCAAGGACACATATTTTAACACCATCTTTTCTTTGATGAGAAGAAATAAGTGGCTAAATTAAAAGACCTCGGATTAGAAAGCAAATACTTGAGAAGCCAAAAAGCAGTACTGATTAGATTTGTCATTTTGAGCAAGTAGCTGACTTCACTTCTGTTTCAACTTTCCCATTCGTACAATAAAGAAGAAAGACTCCCTAGTTTCTAAATATTACTTGAGCTCCTGGATTCATTACTTGTCTATGCTGCGATAAAACACCATGACCAATGCTGCTCATAGAAAAAAGGGTTTATTTGGGCTGACGGTTCCAGAGGGACAGGGGCCGATCACCTGCAAGGTGGGGAAGCATGGCAGCAGGCGGGCATGGTGACCAGAGCAGCAAGCTAAGAGCTCACATCTCAAACAGCAAGCACAAGGCGGAGAGAGCAAACTTAAACTGGTACAGGCCTTTAACCTCTCAAAACCTGCCTTCAGTGACATACTTTCTCCAACAAGGCTACGTCTCCTAAGTCTCCCCACACAAAACCACCAAATGGGGATGGAGCATTCAAATGCCCGAGACTATGGAGGGATGGTTCTCATCCAAACCATCACAGCTTCAGTTTCTATGATAGCCACTAAACTCATGGAAAAGAATACCATAGTGAGGAGCCCCTGCCCACAACACTCTCATGACAATAAAAACCAGAGAAATTTCAAATTCAAAGGACCCTTTAGGGTGATCATGTTCAAGCAGGTCACAAGGGTGGTTCTTTGAAATTGACTTTATCCTATGGAAATATTAATTTAGAATCTGAAAATAGAATGGAAATGGGCTTGTAAGTATGTACACATCTGCACACATGAATCCCCACAGAGAGAGACTATGAAACCTCTGAAGTTTCTTTGAGATAAATGAAACCCATAAGAGATCCATCAGCTTCTTGTATTTTAACCTTAAGAAATTTCTAAAATACCCCCAAACATTGAACAACAGCCAGAATCCTTGTTGACTGAACTCCAGATCCATCCATTCTCCTTCTTAACTATTCTTAAAGATAAGTGATGGCAAGAAATACACACATAGGTGCAGTGTGATCCTCCAACAATTGAACTGGCTGAAACAGCTTTCTAAGCATTAGCAAGGAGCAAGGTAGAAGCCCTTGAAGTATACTGCTGGTGAGAGTGTAGTTGGCAGGTTGTCTGGATTGGTACTGATGCAGACGTGCAGATGTGAATATCAGAGCTTGAGACCTAGCACATCCACCCCTGGGAATCGTCCTTTAAAGAAGATGCAGCCAGGAGCTGGTGTATGAGGATGGATGACTGACTCAGCATTCATTATAATATGAGTTTATTTTTAAAAAAAAAAATTGTAAGCAGTCTAAATACCCTGCAAATAGGAAAGTCTGTATTATATTTACATGGGTAAAATACTACATAACCATCAAAAATTATAAAACACCAACCCAAGCGAGGAACATAAACCTAATGTAATATGTGAAACAATGCTGAATAACCTGTGTTGCCAATTAGATGAAAATGCTTGTCTAGGCAAAAAATGTCTGGGAGGTCAAAACGGGGGAGCTTCGACTGAATTTTTCTTCTCTGTGCCTTCCTAGTTTTCCAAAATTCCCATCACTGTTATTTTTCTGTTTAGAAAAGCAATTAAAGAAATAATGCCAGTAATTTTATGTCGAAACTGATAATAATGAAGCATGAAGGATATGTCAATGAGGAAAAACTTGGGAAACGTTTTTCCTTGAACTCCAAGGCCATATTACCTTCACTGAATGTTACAGATGCCTTTGTTAAACACTGACCGCCTTAGTCACCTTCTAATTAAAATGGTGATAGATGAGTTCTTATTGTAGATAATGAAGTTATTTATAGCAGCACTAGATGCTGGGTCTTTACAGATGAATAATGTCCTCCTTAGATATACATTAGCAGTTTAGGCCTACATTTGCTTTTTAGGGATGTTATTTAGTGTGCCATAAAAGTAATTTTAAGTATCACCACCTGATAATTGAAAGATAAGCCTCTCTGGGTTCTGCTTAACTGTTACTTTCCCCTACATAAAGCTGTCTGTCTCATGCCCTATCTCTGTTTACGCAGGCTTGGCCAGAATTACAAAGTAAAGTCTCCAAGTCAGCATCTTTTCCTCTAACCTCTTATGCCCAGTCACCTTACAACCTCTGCCGAGCTGTTCCTCGCCAGTTCACTTGGCGCTAACTAGAGAACCAGGGCCATTAAGGGGTTGTGATGAGAACTGTAATGAGTCATTCTCTGTACCTCCAGCTCCCAAATAATGACATGGAGACTTATAAGTAATTATGAAAGTTCAGCCATAGCTTAGGCTTGTTCTCAACTAGCTCTTATAACTTAACCCATTTATATTAAACTACATTTTGTCACATAGCATTAACTCATCTCCGTAGAGCTCATCCTGCTTTCTCTGCCTCTGGCTGGCAACTCTGACTTCTTGTCCACGGTCTCTCTCTGTATGGAAGTCCCACCTATTCTCTCCTTCCTAGCTATTGGTCATTCAGCTTTTTATTATACCAATCACAGCACTACATCTTCACACAGTGCACAAACATCCCACAACAGAAAGCCCTTCGTCTGTGTGAGGAAGTGGGTGACCAGACAAGAATGTATGAGAGAGTTATTTGTAAAGTGTATAAGGACTGTTTGATGCACTGGTATTTTCATTCTCAGCCTTGCTCATCAGCTAATCCATAATGAGAACTCAAGATGTTTTATGTCAGCACCTCTATTTGAGAAAATAATCCTGTGAATGGAGACATCCCATTCAGAAGCTGAAAATTGCCATCATGTACTAGAATTTGGGTGACCAGAGTGATCATATCTAAGATCCCTCCCAGTATGGAAGTCAATTTTTATCTCTTACAGGGACAAGTAAGAAATGTATGATTACTTTTATGTATATTTTTTTGTTTTTCTTTTTGTACATTTAGGAAAAATATTCATTAGTTTTTGTGATCAGACCCATGTAAATAAGACCTTACATATTTAATATAGTGTATAACCCTTGTACTAATGAAAACAAAATAAGTTCAATATTTCTAGACCAGTGTGGCTGTTAATTTCTGTAATGTCAACTCAACACAGAAAATTATGATCCTTTTCTCCAAATTTGACAACATAGTTTAAGTTTCAAAAAATTATATAATATATATGTATTACATAAAAATATCAATAATAGCAATATATTCTGCAGCAATTGTTAGTAGCAACAGCTTTTCTTGGATCTGTAGTCATTTGAACAAATTTGTAGAGACATCCAGCATACTCTATTTTTTTAAAAAGAATAAAAGTATCCCAGAAAACAGCACAGTTCTGTTGCTCTTATTTATGCCTTTCTATGGTGATAATTTAATTTTGTCAATGAAATAGTGAACCTGGCATGAGTATCCCAGAGTCTATTTAGAATGCAGTTAAGTATGCATTGAATCAAAAAACCTAAGTCTGCATGTTCCCATGACCACTACATCACTGTTGAGAAGAGTGCTTCTAGACAGGTATGCACATGTCTGTGATTATACTCTTCTACATTGGGGTTTATGTTTGCACTGACAGACTTCATGTGAAAGTCAACAATGGACTCTGTTCCAAACTTCCATGGAGCCTTTGTGTGCCTGGTTAGCGCCCATCTGCTGCCTTTTCTGGAGATGCTTGGAAGCACTGAGAAGGAAGTAGACTTGCAGAGAGACTGAACCATCCATAGGAATGTGTCCGAATCCTAGCTTCACATGAGCATCACCTAAAAAAACATTTTCAATAATTCTGAAAGTGCATCTTCAATCCTGAGAGTCTAAGCTAATCAGTCTGTGGTAGGAGTCGGGTTTTACTATTATTTTTAAGTCCACAGGTCATCTGAGTGAAGTGGTTGTCAGGCTTGAGCATGTCTCAGAAGCACTGGGAGGGGTTATTACAATCCTGGACTTCACTTCCAAGAATGAGGCTTTCTAGCAAGTTCTCACATTTCTTCTTCTGATTTCTTCTGGAAATCACCGACTTACACTGAGATCTGAGTGGCAGCCTCTCTTGACTTGCTGTGGTCTTCATCTTCTGCAGAAGGGAATCAAATCAGCCACATCTACGTTGCTGTAGAGATGTATGCAGACAATGATCTGAAGTCACTGTGAGGAATGGCGTAAGCACAAGCCTGTTGACACCCTACACCTTGGGAATCCTGGAGATTAAATGGGGTGATGTCTAGAACACCACAGGAAACGTGGATGACACTGTAATACAGTCAGCAGCAGGAGCCCCAGCCGTTGGAATAGAAGTGATGGTTTCTGTAAAAGAAATGGTACCTCCCAGGGATGAGAAGGCATCATCTTGTAAACATTACAAAAATAACCAAAGTGACAGAAAGCAGGAGTTTCTGAGGACGCACCAATAAGTATTCAAAACACTATAATGAAACCCAAGACTTTCTCACTACTCATTTATTGTAATCACCCAAAACAGACCTTCAGTGCTGTTTCTTCAAACAGCCACTGCGGAAGAACCAATTATGGCTCTCATAAATATGTTAATGAAGAGGTATGTGAGTAGACAAAAACCTCAACCTATAATACAATTTAGTAGCAGACATAATCAGTGAATATTAAGAGCCCAAAAGAGGAAGACCACTTTATAGTTTCTCTGTTGCTGTAGTAGAACGCTTAAGGCTGGCTAAGCTCTACCAATTGAAGGTCACCTGTCCGTGATTCCAGATTCTGAGAAGTCCACTATGCCAACACGGAATGGGCATCTGCTAGGAACCTACATGCTGCCTCATCCCATGGCGGATGTGAGAAGGGCACGACAGTGCACATGCTAGAAAGGACATCTGCCTTTTATCAGGACTCTATTCCTGTGATAATGACATTGTCTACTCATGAGAGCATCACCTTCAGGAGTTTGAGAAGGGGCATTTATGCTGGAGAGACAACTCAGCTGTTAAATGATAGGCTTAAAACCAAAACATCAAGAAAAGGGATGTCCAAATCACACGGTGTGGTAGACAATGACCTTTAAAGGATATGTACTGTTCGCTAGATTCCAGGAGCTGTGATGGGGGGGGGGGGAAGCAGGACTCTTAGACAATGGGCACTTCTCCAAAGAAGTAGTGTGTGGGTCTAGCTCCTTCAGATTTTCAAGGAGCTGCTTACAGGTCTGTCTCAGTAACTGAGAACAGTAACCAAAATGAGCACTGAGTGAAGACAAGTGGAGCTGTGTGGGAAATGCCTCAAGGGTAGGAGCGCCAGTGTAAATGACCAAATACTGCCCAGGGGTGGTGACTACAACTTCTGCTTACAGCTCCCACCTGCAGAAAGGCCAACGTTCTTGTTTGTCAACTTGACATCTGACATGAACTAAATGCCAAGTGACTGGTTATACCTGTGAGAGATCTTTCTTGATTGGATCTTTTGAGGTTGGAAGACCCACCTTAAGTCTGGGCCACACCTTCTCCTGGCAGCTTATATAATGGAAAGGGAAAGAGGCAGCTTTTGCTGTTTGCCTGTTTGCCCTCACTCTCACTGGCAAGGTCATTCCCTCACTGGTATTAGAGCCTACTTCTTCAGGATTCTGGCGAATACTGAAGACTAGCTGAGACAGCCAGTCTAATGGACTGAACAACTACTGGATTCTTGGACTTCCTGTCAGGAGACAGCCGTTGTTGACTAGGCCACAGCCTGTAAGCCATTCTATTAAATCCCCTCTCTATATATTCATTCTACAAGTTCTGTTCCTCTACAAAACCCTGGATAACACAAAAGTCTTCAGTCCAAATTCAGGCTATTGAAGAAATGGTTGCACTAAGGAAAAATGGGGGTGTCTGTGTCTGTATCTATGTCTTGGGCCAGGTGATGGAGGTACTGGCAATCTCCTCTCTAGCGATCTTAAAATAAACATCATCTTTGGTGCATGGCTTAAGATACCCTTCAAGAAGGTTTGGAGATGGAAAAGGATTCTTACCAATAAGCTTTTCCTAGGTTTGCCTTTCTAGGTTTACATCATGTCCATGGCAATGTTTAAACACAGAAGAGCTGTGCTTAAGTGTAAGAGGAAAGTAAGCAAGCTCTTTGGGAAAATAGAACTAAGAATGAAGTTAAATCAAAAGCTGCCCATCACCAGAAGTGCTTGGATGATCTGAATAGTTTATTTTGAATATTTTATGTTTAGAGAATGCCAATGCTAAGTGGTACATGGAAGGTTGGTACTGTAACATATTTCTTCTGTCATGACTCAGAACTTCTTCCAGGCTCTCCACATGCCAGAGCCTTCACATCAATTCTCCCCTCACAGGTCAGTGTTGTGGATGGAGAATTCTGTCCCCAGCACAGAGTATTAGAAGTGACTATGTGGGATTATATCCTGGGATCTGCCTGTGGGTCATGTGACTTTCTCATCAAGGTGTAATATGAAATGCAGTCTATTTATAAACATCAGCTATGTGAACTTTTACATTCCTTCCAGTATCTGACCAGCAGTCATAGAACTTAGTAGTAACAGAAAGGATGTTACCTGATGAACAGGTCCTGTACTATGACCTCATCTCCCCTGCCTCCCAAGAAATTCAGGAACATCTAGGGTCATGACCAGCCTTGGCCATCACTGATGCTGTAGATATTTTCTCACATTTTGAAGCAGATGAAACCTTATCCTCAGGTCTGAATGACCTCGGACATCCAAGGTTTGAGAAGCAGAGAGGAGAAACCTGCCCTCCTATAAAGGAGTAATTCCTCATGTTGCTTCTAGTCAGAGAGAGAGAGAGAGAGAGAGAGAGAGAGAGAGAGAGAGAGAGAGAATGAGAATTTTTCTCCTGTATGTTTCAGGGTTTGGTAGGCAGTGAATGAAGGAGTATGCTGGAATCCAGGAGCAATTGGCAACAAGGGGCCAGAAAGCACAGGCAGGTTTATACCTGGACTTCCCTGGCAGTAATCCCAGGGAGAGTAAAGTCCATGACAGATGAGAGCTGTGGAAGCAAGCATGATAAGCCATACATCAAAGCAGCACCAAAAACCATCCAGACAATCATGTGGCAGAGAACTTGTGGCAGAATTGAGCTCTAATAGAAAAGCCCAGAAATTCACTGAGAAACAGCAACGCTGAGTGTAGATGACTTTGTAAAAATCTGACAATAGGTCCTGGAGAGGCGGCTCAGTGATTAAAGAAACATACTGCTCTTTGACAAAACACAAGTTTGATTTCCAGCACCCATCTCGGGCTAGGAGTACCACAGTCACCTGCAACTCTGTTCCAAGGGGACTCAACACCTCTGGCCTCTTAGGGCACCTGTACTCATGTACACATAGCTACACAGATACACATGCATTTAAAAATAATCAAATAAGTATTTGAAGTAATGAAATTCAGCACAAATAGAGACACATGTGCCCCCATTTTATCTGTGACACTCTCCATAATAGTCTAGTGATGGAATCATCATGGGCACCTGCCGTGGGTGAATAAAAGAAGATAAAGCACCCTATATATACAAGGACGTTCATTAGCCATAAAGAAGAAGCAAATGACGTCATCTTCCAGAAAATGGATGGAACTGACAGAGAGCACCACTTTAAGCAAGATAACGTCAGACCAGAAGGACAAATAGCTTATTTTCTCACATATGTAGAATCCAAACTTTCTTTCAGAAAAGGGAGTCAATGCCAAAGAGGGACCATTTGGGAAGAAAGGAACAAGCAGTTTGAAAGAGACAAAAGAGGGTCACGAGGTCAACTGTGACTAAATACATGTACAATGCCATCAAGAAACCCATTATTTTATTGTGAACAAATGCTCATCAAAAAGGAGAAACCTGGTATGGGTTTGTTTTGCTGTCATTTCATTTTTGTTAAGGATAAATTGGTGGTCAATGAGAGAAGAAAGGAAGACAGAAACCTAGTCGAGCCTCCTAGTCTGTGGGGTACTGGGTAATTAAGGATCGGCAATATAAATGGCTGTTATTTAAGAACTTGTGACTAATGCCTAGCTGTCATTCCACCACACTAGCCTGTGAAATGCCTGCTGTGCCCGAAATGATTCCTGCAGAATTTTTGACAAGCACTATATATTAAAAAGAGTGAGCACCTGACTTCAGCCCGTTGGGATATGGAAAAAGAAAAATACTAGCGTCTTTTCCAAAGCCATGCATAGTGGTGACATGTAAGCTCCTTCCCTCCCATGCATCTCTAAAGTTTATACTTCATTCAGCACCCCCAAGCCCATAGCTCCTACTGTCCCCAGGTTCCAGCACCAGCCTCTGGGTTGGGATGTCTGGGGAGTTACCATATCATTATTTATCTACTTGTTGATTTCCCCTAAGCAGTCTCTCGTTCAGTGTCCTCAACGCCCCCATTTGAGAGTGCCATTGATTCCCACAAGAACAGTTGGCACCATAAGCCATTCATTAGCTTTGTGGTGTCAAACGAGTAGTTTAATATCTTCTTTCAAGTCTGTTATGCTAAGAAAATTCATAAAGTAATAGTTTGAACTATGTCAGAATGACAACATGTGACCAGTCCTGACCTACACAAGTAGCAATTTCATATGCTGGGAGAACTAATTAAATGTAGAGTGATTTGAATAGTGCCAGGCACAATGCAAGCTATTACTCATTTCTCATTGTGATACTCACCCTCTGTAAATTCTGCCTTTGCCCAAGGACAGCAAAATCAGGGTCTGTGTTGCCTCTTCCTCTTGCCTCCCTAAGTCAACACTGCACATTGACTGGGAGTCTCTTAGTCTCGGAGCCTGGGGGCACTGAGTGCTGACCCCGTTCCTTGTCTTCCAGCTTTGCCCTGCAGTGAAGATCCAGGATCTTTATCCAGCTTGTGTATTAGGATACTCCTGCCCTTCTGTGTGAACACAGGGGTACTGGGATTTCTCAACCGAAGCCTTTCATATATAAGCTTTTTGTTCTATATGATGGTAAGGGTTTACATCACCACTAGTCCTTGGCACCACTGTGTTCTCCTATCGGTTAAGAGGGGTTTAATTGGGACTTTAGGTAATTTTGGTTTCTTAGGACAAAAATATCTGCAGTTCAAACTTTCTAAACTTTGACGTAAAGACTTGTGGTAAAAAAAAAAATGATGAACCTAGTTATCTAAATATAACCTACACAGAGCTAAAGAATAGATGAAATTGTCTGTGTGATATGTATGTATGTGAAGGGACATTTTCCATGGATAAGCATTCTCCATACAACTTAAAGCAGGCCTGTGTGCCTCCACGCATCTCACTGTTCCCGCCCCAGTGGCAGCCTGGACCGCAGTTCAGTTGTTAGAACTCTGCACTCATCATGTAAGCTGTCATCGCTAAATAGCCTCTCGCTTCTGAAAGGGCATTCTTCACCACCTGGACTCTGTCATAAGCCTCCTGGATCCTGCCGTTTAATGGTAGGTTCTAGCTGGGTGCCAGGCTCCCACACAGCTGGACAAGACTGTAGTCGTGTTTATGAAAATGGAATGGTGAAAAGGCGGAGCTTACCTGGAACTTTGAAGAACTACAAGGTAACAAAGGCTAAACAACCCTCTCTGGCTTTTGAAATGAAACGTTGAAACAGGCAAAACTTGCCTCATTTTTTAAACGATTAAATGATAAGAATGACATTCACTTTTCAAGACTTCAGCCCGGTCTGTTGCCAGAAATACAGCTTCTGGTCTTGCACACCAGGCAGGCTTTTGCATGCACGCAGCAATTATCTTCTGGAGCCCCTACTATGGTGATAGAATGAATGACTTCCTGTCCAACTGGCAAAATATGCTGGACATTAGCTCCAAGGAACCTGCACTGGATTTGCATATTAAATTAATTTAAAGTGAAAACACTTTTTCCTACACTGTTGTCTAGGGGTATGAAACCCTTCCACCCTGAAGAGCAAGAAGAGGGTGCCAGCTAGCAGATTCAGGCTGAGGAAAAGGCTTATCTGGCTGGTCTGGAAATGAGATAGGGGGTGATATAATAGCCCACTCAAGATGCTTTTGGAGTTGATTATTTTGTTTTATTAAGATTAATAGTCCCGGGGCTGGAGAGATGGCTCAGAGGTTAAGAGCACTGACTGATCTTCCAGAGGTCCTGAGTTCAATTCCCAGTACCCACATGGTGGTTCACAGCCATCTATAATGAGATCTGGTGCCCTCTTCTGGCTTTCAAGGTTACATGGAGGCAGAATGTTGTATACATAATAAATAAATAAATCTTTTTTTTAAAAAAAAAAGATTAATAGTCCCTTTACCATCTTCATTTCTAACACATAACTGGATAATTAGCTACTGATCATCTTGATTCTTTTTCACACACTGGGAGTCTATATACATGTCCAAACAAGATCCTAAGTACTAACTTAGCAAATGATTGTATTTAAGGATCTATGATCTTGTATATGTTAAGAATCCAAGCAGTAATGAAATTCCATTTTGGAATGCTAGACTGGATTTACCTCCTCCCCAGGCAGGTTTCTTTTCTTGCTAACCCAGGTTTAGCCCTCACACAGATCACACTTGTTCTAAATTTAAATGTTTTCCAGATTTATATCACACATCACAGTTCAGTGTATTTGAAGCCCTGCTCCAAGACACTGTGGTATTCTGGGGAACATTTGACTCTGCTTTCAACAGTTTTGTTGGAAGGTTTGAATTTATTTTGGTTTGTGTTACCTGCTTGAATGTCAAAGGCCTTGCTCTTGAATACTGCTTAGCCAACTAGCAAGTGGCACTTGAGGATCGGGGGCAGGTAAGTTAGCTGCCTCCTATTAAATGTGAGGGTACTGCCTTACTTTCAACCATGTCTGGACTCTCCGCAAGCCCAGACTTCCAGATTGCTACCTACAGTTTTCAGGTAGCTTTTACAGTAGCCTCAGCTACTGGCCCATTTTTAAAAGGTAGGTCTGGACCACTACACCAGATGTGTCCCCCAACTCTGACAATAGCTTGACGGACACAGGTGGGCTTCAAGGTTCTAACCACCAGACTTTACACTTGTCCTGTGCCTGTACAGTATAAAAAGCCACATGGCTGCTCTATCCCGTTGAAGCATCAAATCCATGTCTTGACTGCCTCTATCAAGTTGGTTTGTAACACGAATTGCTAAATGGTCTTTTAATAAAAAACCCGGAACCAGATATTGGGGTGAAAGCTGGAAGATCAGAGAAGCGGAGCAAGCCACAGCCACCACCTCTTCCCTTACCAACTCCTCAGCCTGAAAGAGCTCCAGCCAAAAGGGCCTCTAGCTGAAAGGGATGCTTCTGCCGAAAGCCTCTAGTCCCTGTCTTCCTCACACCTTATATACTTTCCTCCACCCAGCCATCACTTCCTGGGATTAAAGGCGTGTGTGCTTCTCCAGCAAAGGCATGAGATTTCAAGTGCTGGGATTAAAGGCATGTGACTCCCAAGTAGTGGGATTAAAGGTGCGTGCCACCACTGTCTGGCCTCTATGTTTAATCTAGTGGCTTGTTCTATTCTCTGATCTTTAGGCAAAGTTTATTAGGGTACACAATATATCATCACATTTGGTTTTTTTTTTTCAAAGAAAATGGTATAGGCAGATTAGAAAACTAAAATCTGAAGAGGTAATATATAGAAAGTCACATTTTATGCAAATACTTGCTGTAACAATGACGTGGACCTACCACTTGGCTTTGGAAATGCCTTAACTGTGGTTTGTGGTTTTGCAGATCACATTTTCTACAGCTTGCTGTATCGCTACCAAGTCCAACTGCTTCACTGTGAGCTCAAAGCCACTCACAGACCCTCCATTCACCCCATAACCTAGACTGCGGGCCCAACTGGTCGTTTTATTTCCTGCCACTGTGATAAAATCCCTGGCAAGGGGCAACTTTAGAGAGAACAGGTTTCCTTGGCTCATCGTCCTAGGTTAAGTCCTTCATTGCAGGGAAGGCAGGAAGGCAGCAACTTGAAATGAATTAATACATGTATGTAGATGCGCAGCTTACAATCTCTGCTCTTGTACCGTACAGGACCTCCTGCCCGGGGAGTGATGCTGCTCACAAAAGGTGAGTCCGTGCAACCCAGGTGACTACATTTCGAGATAATCCCTCTCAGAAATGCCCCACAAAACAACCAAAACTATGCAAGCCTTCATTGAGACGCCCCATTCTCAGGTGTTTCTAGGTTGTGTCTAGTTGACAGTTAAAAACCACTCACCACTCTGCCCCTCCGTGAACGGCCCACATTCATACTTTGGGATATTTACTCAGGGCAAACACTCTGTTATACCACTTTCTAACGTTTTTACTTAGTAGTACACATAATATACTAGTATTTTGCATGGCAGAGGGGAGTGGAATAGAACATATTAAGATAATGCTGGCTTTTTTAAATAAAATGATTCCTTTGTAAAAAAAAAAAAATGATGGTAAAATATAAAGACGAGCCGGGCGGTGGTGGCGCACGCCTTTAATCCCAGCACTCGGGAGGCAGAGCCAGGCAGATCTCTGTGAGTTCAAGGCCAGCCTGGGCTACCAAGTGAGCTCCAGGAAAGGCGCAAAGCTACACAGAGAAACCCTGTCTAGAAAAATATATATATATATATATATATATATATATATATATATATATAAAGACGATATGTCAGGGAGATAATTTTAATTTAAATAATATTTTGAAATCAAGAATTTCCGAATAGGGCCTGGAGAAATGAATCAGTGGTTAAAAGCCCATTCTGTTCTTGAAGAGACGTGAGTTCAGTGCCCAGCACCCATATCAGGCAGCTCACACTACCTGTAACTCCAGCTCCAAGGGATCCAATGCCCTCTTCTAGCCTCCAGGACCGCCTGTACTCACTCATGTACACATGCCCCAAAGTAGACACACATGAACATATAATCAAAGCAAATATTTTAAAAGTATCTTTTCAAATGTTGGTGATAATACTGACTATATTCTTTCTGTATACTTTACATATCTTAAATACCTGCTGTTTGTGCCTGAAAAGGTTCCAAAGTTCTTGTCAGTGAGAACTTTCAATGAAGACTTCTTCAAATTCGGATCATCTCCACTAATGAGAAACTTCTACTTTAAGCAACTACCTAATAAAACTTACAGACCAATGATTTTATAATCATTCAAGATTTGAAAGGAAGCTCATACGTTTAAATCCCTTAATGACTCATATGGTAACTATATTTCTTAGATGCTTTAGATGATGTTCATTTTTTAATCCACTTGAACTATGTATAGCAACTCCTTCAAGATACATTCACTGATGTGTTCATGTTTTATTATTTATTTTTAGATTATTGTTTATTAATTTTCAAGTTCTATCCTACTTCCTAGTGAATGCACCCCAAATAGAGGAACAATGAAGAATCTCTGTCCATATAGAATTTGCATCCCACTCAGGATAGACAAACAGTAAATATAAGTAAGATATTTAGTGTATCATATCAAGTGACCTTTATAAAAACATAGCACCAGTTAAAACCAATAAGCAATGCTGGCCAGTTTTGATTAGTCTTATTAACAAAAACCTCACCAAGAAAGACCTGGAAAAGATGGAGAGGTAAGCTGGATGGCTGTGTGGAAGACCATTTCAGGCAGAAGTAAAAAACCTGTCCGTAATCTAAGATAGTAGTGTGACTGAACAATTTGTGCAAAAAAATCACACATTCGAGAGAATCACCACAGTGAGTGATTGTGCAATATGAGATTGGAGAAGTGAGAGAGGAGGCTGAGGCAGAGCTTTGCAGGCCACTGAAGGGCTTCTTAGTGAGACTGGGGGGTCAACACATGGCTTGTAGCAGAGGAGCAATGGACAACTGTAAGCTTTGTGTTTTAGAGGCTGACTCTCTCTGCCCTGAGATGGTAAGAAGACTGGGAGGGCTTTGCTAGAATTTGGGCTGGAAATGATAAACTAAGCATCATCCTCTGGAGACCACCAGAGGAAGTTGGGACACTCTGTTCCACAACTTCCCCAGACACAATGGTGGGTGTGCCTGGGCCCACCAGAGCCTCATTTCTAGCTTGTCGTTTGTGTGTTTCCCAGGAGATCTGAGTCAAAGTGGTCAAAAATACTTGACCTGAACCAGAATTCTGGAGCCTCAGTGGGGTTGAAATTAGAAGAGTTTCTTGGATCCTACATCAGGGATCATTCAAATACGTAAGACACACAGGCACTGCTGTGGCCTTGTCCCTGGGCATGTGCTGATCTCCAGGTTGACCTGAAATTCCTACTAACCCTAACCCTATGCCCATGTCCATGTATCTGAATAGCAAGGCTTGGCCTTGATCCAACCCTTTGCCTATGTTTGATGGTGTAGTTAAGTAATTTATTGATCTCTAAATACTGGGTGCCATGCAACAACTCCATGGCCTGAAGCTTCTGTCCTATTTTCCTCAACAGGTGAATTTGTCTCATTCTTTAAGGTTTAACCCAGACCTCAGGGCCAAGTGTTCATAGTGAACCATCAAACCAAGTTCCCCTTGGCGTGCTGCTAGTGTCGGATGGGCAACAGTATATTCAGAGCATCAGTATATTCTCTTTACTATCCAAAATGATCAGAGATCTGTTTCTAACCTCCTGAGCTCTACTACCCTTAGCTAAAAAAAATATTTGCAGAATTCAGGCTCCCCTGCTGTGGAAAGTTTACACTGATAGTTCAAAATGGTTTCTTCCTTGCATGAAATCTAGCCAGAACCAAGGGACTTGGAATATAAGTTTTCTCTAATTATTTACTTCTATGGGTTTTCTGTCTGTTATTCAATTAGACCTAAATGTAGGAACGATGTGTGTGATTCGGTACAGGGAACCGGATCTATCTGGTGTACAATAAGCCCATACTGTAAGTGCAAACCACAGATGCTTTATTGACTCTGGATTTCATTCTAAGAGATGTGAAAAGTTGACTAGCAGTTCTGCTGCAGTCATCATGAACACTGTTCATTGATATCCAAGATTACATTGACATCCTACAATGAAAACATGAGGTTAAAACTTACAACTTTATTTCAATATTTGATTCAGGTTCTTTCCAATCACTGGAGGGAAGTCTATAAAGATCCCATTGAGTAAATCTAAAAAATAACAAAAGCAGTATGTTTGCCCATACTTTTCCAAAAGTTGTGGATTCTTGACACATTGATGTTGGAATTATTATAAAAAAACCAATATTTAGATATTTGCATATTCCATGTTGATATTCTCATGAATTATAAAGTAAATATAACTTGATGGATATTGCTGTTCTCTAAAGTTAATAATTATGTCAGTATATGAAAACATTATAAAAACACACAATAAAATATGACCTATATTTCATTTTTTTACTCTCCCTGAGGCATATAGATCAGCTTATTTGGTAATTAAAAGAAAAAAGTGGGCATAATTGTTAAGGTGTTTTTGTTTAAAAATAGTTGTGAATTCAACATATTCATGGCTTGGCTCATTCAAGCTGCTGTAAGCAAACACCACTGACTTGGTGGCTTATAAACAAGAGAAGTTTTGGAGCCTAGGAAATCCAAGGTTAAGGTATAGGCAGATCCAGTTTTCAGTAACAGCCAATTTCCTGACTTGTAGATGATTTTCCTCTTTTCTTATTCTTTTCTTGTGACATCAGTTAGAAGGAATGAGGGGCAGTCAACTCTAGAGCCAAGATCATGTTCAGGAGGTTCCCTTGTCATGGTGAGATGGCTCAGCTGGGCAAAATCTCCCCAGGAACCTGATGACCTGAGTCCGGTCCTCAGATTGCACAATGGCAGGAGAGAAGAGACCCCTGGAAGTTGTGTTTTGATCTCTACCCGCACACTGTGGCATGAGCGTGCCTACACAGAAACACACACACACACACACACACACACACACACACACACACACACACACA
>CABHPP010115121.1:0-13304 GCA_902168425.1 Peromyscus attwateri | reverse complement strand
ACACACACACACACACACACACACACACACACACACACACACACACACACGGCCCTGGTCACAGTCTTTTCTAAACATGATCACATTTCTTCACAAGCATTTATTCTCATTCATTCTCCTCTCCTGACTGTTGGCTTTTGTCAAGCTTAAAGATCATGAGACTTAAGTATGGTCATCTTTTCCTGTCCAGTTCCCAATGAATTCAAAGGCTTAAAGGGGCCGCCGTGGGGGTCCGAGGCCTTTGTGCCTGTGGTTTGATCTAACCGCTGAGCCAGCTCTGAACTGAACTGGTAAAGCTAAGCAGAGAGCAATCAGGTGGGGCCCACAGAAAATGGCTCATTTCCTGGGATTACCTGCCTCATTTGTATCTCTGTGGCTCTCGTCCCACAGACTATCTCTTCTACACCCCAGGTGCTCTGAACTTGAGCCCACAGGGGTCATTCCCCCCCCCCCCCCCCCCCCCCCCTCCCCCCCCCCCTCTCCCCCCACCCTCTTCCCCGCCTCCCAGCGCGCCTGCCCTGCTCTCTGTTGCAGTCAGGTCTCCCAGGCTGGAGGCTCACTGACTCTAGGGAGGGGCCTGGAGTTACCAGTTGAGAGCTGTCCAGACAGCGTGGCTCTGAGGCTAAGCCGCAATGCAAGATGCAGCGGGGAGTCACGTCTCACCCTCTCCTACACAAGGGTCCCTGGCCCCCATGCCTTAGGAGTTTGGCCCAGAGCATGAGAACTGGCCCTGCCAGGACTCTCCAAGACACAGATCAGGCTGCAGGCTGTCTTCTATGTGTTTGTATATTTCAAGGGAATTGCACTTAAAAGCCCATCAGCTTAAAGTATGAGTTAGAGCAATATTTGAGTAGCATTTGAAGTTTCTGAAATCAAACCACTGGGTTGAATGAATTACAGGAAAAGGAGTATATTCAAGTATTACAATGTCCCAGTTTGGGAGAGAGGGAGGTCACTGCCCTCTCTAGCCTCCCAGCTACATTCCTTTATTGCAGTGAACTCTCTCTTAGTTACACACTGTGAAAAGTATTTTTACTTTTAGTGAACGACAATTAAAATGAATGGGAAGGCATAGGGTTTAAAAAGTTAATTCTGTTATTTATTTAAAAATAAGCTTGGGGCTGGAGAGATGGCTCAGTGGTTAAGAACACTGATTGCTCTTCCAGAGGATTCGGCTTCAATTCCCAGTACCCATATGGCAGCTCACAACTGTCTGTAACTCTAGTTCTAGGTTATCTGACACCCTCACACAGACATACATTAAGGAAAACAGCAACTGACATAAAAATAAATAGTTAAAAATAGCTGGGCAGTGGTGGCACTCGCCCTTAATCCCAGCACTCAGGAGGTAGAGGCAGGTGGATCTCTGTAAGTTTGAGGCCAACCTGGGCTACAGAGTGAGTTCCAGGAAAGGCTCCAAAGCTGCACAGAGAAACCCTGTCTCAAAAAAAAAAAAAAAAAATTGAAAATAATCCAAGGGCTGACAGCATGGTTCCCACCATGGCAGAACTCCTCCCACCCCTCACTCTCCAAATAATAATTTTAAAAAAATAAAAATAAAAAAATAAGCCTACATACTCCCCCAGAGTGGCTAGCCAGGCCCGTGGCCCACAGTCTCTGCAGACTCCGAAACAGCATTTGCTTTTCCACATTCTGAGTAGCAGATCCTAAAATAGACGTGGGCACTGGAAATTATAGGAGAGTGAAATTGCAGGACCCTGGAGGTTCCCACAGAAATCCTGCCCTAGCCTCCGGGTGTTTGAGAACTTCCAGGGAGAAGCACAACTTCCCAGATGCTGGGGTGCGGCTCTAGTCCTGAATCCGAGATCTGAGGGAGGAAGCTGTGTGGTCTCAAGTGCCACTTTGGTGTTCAGAAGGGTGTGGGAGACTCATTTCTCATCAATTTCTTGGGATGATGTTCTGTTGGCAGGGCTGAGGAGGGTAACTACTGAGTCACTGCACCGAGGTGGCTCCTATCTGGGAAGAGCCGGGGGTCAGGACAGCGGTCATGTGGGGACTGGGAGCATCGGATGCTGGAGAGGGACACTGGGTGCTCCTGGATGGATGTTGATTTTTTTTTTTTTCTGGATCTGGGGTTCAGTTATGTGGGTGTGTCCATTTCATGGTAATTTATAATTTTTTTTTCATTTTTGTATACATTCGCTTTCATTAAGGTTTGGAAAAGTGCCCAGGGTCTTAACAAAGTACTATGGTGGAGGGAGACCCCAGAACCACAGGACTGAGTTTCCCTCTAGCCTGGAAGGGCTCAGAGCTACCTGTAATTTGTTCAGAGGATATAAAGAAACTGCATATGTCTTACACAAGGGAAAATAAGGAGACTTGTTCGTCCCAAATCTGGGTCTCACAGGTTGGTGGAAAGTAGATTCCTTTGGGATTTTAGATTTCTCTGCCTTCTGAGCTACTTCAGCTGGCTAGGCACCTTCCTTTCCAGGTACACATTGTCTGTGGGGTAGCAGATGTGGATGTGTGTGCTCAAGGGCAGTTTTCCAATATCTGTATCCTTCCATGAACACTTCGGGGAGGAGGGAGGGAGGAAGTCACTCAATTAACTTGAACTCATTTGTTTTGTTTTTAAGATAGGATCTGACAGTCAGATGGTACACATATGCTTATAGTGTGTTTGCTTGGCAGGCTGTTTCCCACACGTGACTATTGAAGTCTTGCTGAATGTTGGGGTTTAGGGTTGCAGGGGCTCCCTGAGGTCTCTAAGACAAAGGTCCTGTGGACCTTCACTCACTTGCTTTTGGCATACTTCCCCAAACTTGACCTCCATCCCCTGGCTGGACACTTAAAAAATTGTTCATTTTAACTGTACAGGTGTTTTGTCTGCATGTATGCCTGGGTATCAGGAGCATGTAGTGCTCATGAAGGGTAGAAGAGGGTGTCAGATCCCTAGAAACTAGAGTATCAGATGGTTGAGAGTCACTATGTGTGCTACAAAATAATCCTTCTGTATACCGTGAAAAATGTGTTGCTTTCATTGTTAATAAAAAGCTGATTGGCCTACAGCTAGGCAGGGGCAGAGAGAATGCTGGGAAGAATAAGGGTGGAGTCTCAGGAGTCGCTAGAGTTGCAGAGAGAAGCAAGATGACTGTGCTGTGTTGAAAGAAGGTACAGCCACTTGGCAGAGGGTTAATTTAAGATGTAAGAATTAGCTAGAAACAAACCTGTGCTATCGGCTGAGCATTTATAAATAATATTAAATCTCTGAATGGTTATTTGGGAGCAGCTGCTGAGACACAGAAAGACTCCACCTACATATGGCACCTGACGTGGGGCTGGAATTTCCACATAAGAGCTAACAAAGCTTTAAAAAAAAAGATTCTAAGCACACAAAAATGGAGCCAAACACAACTTTTCTTGGGTAGGCTTGATACTAATGACAAACAGAGGCATGGTTCCTTTAAGAGGCAGCTTCCTTGGCTCACTAGCTAGCTGCTAGTGAGTACAGCTCTTTTAAGAGGCCCTTTCTACCAAACACTTAAGTAGGGTTTATTGTGCTACTTGATGGCAACATGGATTCAACAACTTCCTAGAGCTGGGATGTTAAACATGGCTCCCACAGATCCTCCACCATGAAGCTAAACTCTTGGGGAACTAAATGAGGGAGGAACCAGCCGCCAATGCCATGTGCTAAACTGAACCATGCCAATTGGTGACTAATATAGTAGTTTAAGATTCATCTCATGTCATCAAAAAGCAATACAGATGATCGGTAAAGACAGATGTATATAGGAAAAAACCCTCTAAAAAGGTTACAGTGTGAGAGAGAGAGAAAAGAGAAAGAGTAGAGAGAGTCATCGATTTAAAAATATGTTTAAAAATAATAAAGTCTTTAAAAGAGAAATAGAGTAAAAAATATAATAAGCCATATAAAGATGGAAAATACACAGAGTTTGGATTCTGTATGTTATTGTGCTGTCTTTAGATTTTCTGTTGCTATTAAAGAGACAACAGCTGCTAAGACACATTGGATTATAAAAGCTGCTAGATTAAACCCATCTATACATTTAAAAAATGTCTTGACTTCAAAATGAAAGTCAAAAGATATGTTACTTTGGGGAAGAGGTTATGTTTTTATTTCCACAGGAGATGAGAGACTGTGGATTTGTTCTAGATTGATATCGATCAGGTTTAATTGAGGAAGAACTCCTGAAAATCCTGACTACAGACATAAAGAAATAAATGTAGAACTATAAGACAGGTGATGTATATTTTACCTGTTCAAATATAAAATAAAAATCATCTTTGGCTAACTTGTGTACAACACACAGTCTATACTTGTATTAATACAGACATGTATGTTACTTTTAAAAGTTTAAGTATTTTTAGAACAAGGGGACCAGACACCATTGAAAATGGCTGAGGTGATCCAGCATCTCAAAATGCCCCTGCTACAGTCTCCTCAGAATTCTGCACCCAGAACAGCAAGGCTGCTGGCTAAGATGATCCCACCTCACAGAATACTCCAGTCAGGATTTGACCATAATCCTGAATGTCTTCCGGGTCCCCAAAGATACCAATGCCCCTAGACAACAGGAAGCAGTCTAGAGAAAACAACATCCACATTCCTAAAAGATGGGTTATGAATATTTGTCATCATTTAAGGGAGGTTGGTTACAAGTTGTTATTGGTCATGGTCAGGGAAACAGCTTAACAAAGGCGTTAAATTCAAAGATCTCTTTCTAAAGGAAAAAAGGGGGATATAATATAGAAATGGTGAAATAAAAGGAAAGGCCCCATCTCTTAAAGGTTGTATAATTTCAACACTGCTATCCCAGGAGTGAGCTTTTATGAGTCACATGTAAACCAGATCCAAACCATGACCTACCCTACATCAAATTATAATAAATCATGAGATTAAATACTGTGCTGGTTCATTTTTTTGTCAAGTTGACACAAGCTGGAGTCATATGGAAAAAGTGGCCCTCAATAAAAGAAAGTTCCTCCATCAGATTGGACTGTAGGTAAACCTGTGAGTGCATTTTCTTAGATAATGATTGATGAGGAAGGGCCCAGCCCACTGTAGGCAGTGCCCCCTCTGGGCAGATGGTCCTGGGGTGTGTAAGAAAGCAGGCCAAGCAAGCCAGTGAGTAGTGTTCCTCCACAGCCTCAGCTTCAGCTCCTGCCTCTAGGTTTGTGCCTTGAGATCCTGCCCAGGTTTCCCTTGATGATGGGCTGATGTGGAAGTGTAAGCCAAATAAACCCTGTCCTCTTGAAGTTGTTTTTGGTCATTGTTTACCACATCAACAGAAAGCACACTAGGACAAATGTAGATGGTAAAGCTGGCAATCTTTAGGGGAAGATAGGACAAAGGCTTCGGAATACAAGACTCTTAGAAAGGATGTCAAAAGCATGGTCCAGAGGCTGGAGAGATGGCTCAGAGGTTAAGAGCACTGACTGCTCTTCCAGAGGTCCTGAGTTCAATTCCCAGCAACCACATGGTGGCTCACAACCATTTGTAATGATGCCCTCTTCTGGCCTGCAGGCAAACATGCTGTATATGTAATAAATAAATAAATCTTAAAAAAAAAAAAAAAGTATGGTCCATACCAAGAAAAACTGGTAAATTTCCTAGATGTCATAATTTGGATCTTTCATTCACTAAAGATTCCGTGAGAATGATGGCCAACCAAGCTACAGAGACCACAAGCCCCAAACAGTCCACTTGGAGAAACCAGATCCTTGTGCAATACTGGAGGAATGGCTAATGGGGCAGACGTCCTAGGAGACAAGTTGGCAGCTTCTTCTGATGTTAAGCAGACACACACCATGTGACCCAGCAGTTGCTCTCTGGGACATTTAATCTCTCAGTATCGAGGGCTTATTTTCACAGGGAAACTTGCACATGGGGTCCACAGTAGGCTTACACAACCAAGAACATTAGGCTTACACAACCAAGAAGCAATCCAGTCGGTAAATGATTAAAAAGAAAGGCATCTATTTCATGCTCAGAAGTAAAGGAACAAACTCCAAGTTTATTTATTGCTGTGATAAAATGCACACGAAGTTTACCGTTCTAGCCATCCTCGCATTTGTACAGTCCAGCTACACTGACTTTGCCCATGTTGCCGTACGTACATCACCTATGTCACCACTGCCTGTCTCCAGAAATTGATTTTCATCTTCCCAAAGTGAAACTCTGTCCCCATTAAATAATAATGTATTACCCTTTCTTCCCTGGCAGATAAGCACATCCCACTTCCTGTCTCTATGTGAGTCTTCATAAGTAAGCAGGGTCACTCAACATTTGTTTCTTTGTGCCTGACTTGTTTCTCTTGACCTAACAGTTTTCAAGGTACTTCTGTGCTGCACAATGTATCAGAATTCCACTCTTCTTTAAAGCTGAATAATATTCCATTGCATGGATATAGCATTTTTTTTTCTGGTTATTTCCAATGTCCAATCTAGTTTTCTCATCTTTTGGTTATCATGAGTCATGCTGCAGTGGGTACATATCACTGTTAAGTCCCTCCTCCTCCTCCTCCTCCTCCTCCTCCTCCTCCTCCTCCTCCTCCTTCTTCTTCTTCTTCTTTAATTTATTTTTATTTTACATGAGTTAGTGTTTTGCTTGCATGTATGTCTGTGTGAGGGTGTCAGGTCCCCTAGAACTGAAGTTACAGACAGGTGTGAGCTGCCATGTGGGTGCTGGGAATTGAACCCAGGTCCTCTGGAAGAGCAGTCAGTGCTCTTAACCACTGAGCCATCTCTCTGCCCCAAGTCCCTGCTTCTAATTCTATTGTATATCCTCCCTGATATGAACTTTGTAGATGATATAGTAATTCTATGCTCAATTTTTTTGAAGTATCAGAAAAATAGTTCTCACGGCAACTCCAACATTTTACATTTTCTTCAGCATTGAAGAGAGCTCTGATTTCTCCACATCCTCGCCAGTGCTTCCTGCCCACTTTTGTAGACCAGCCATCCTTCTGGGACTAAAGTATCTTACCAGGGTTTTGATTTACAGTTTTAAAATGGCCACGTCAAAATCATCTTTCCAAGGGTTTATTGGCCGTGTGTGTCTTCTCGAACAGTTACTGGTAGTGTATAGAGTACTTCTGATTTCTGCGTGTTGATTTTGTACCCTGGCAACTGTGCTGAGTTTATTAGTTCAAACGCTGGTGAATTAAAGACTTGGTATCCAGCTGGTGGTGGCACTGAGAAGTGATTGGAAGAGTAGGACTTTAATACAATTGATGGACCAATCTACTGATGAATTCACAACTGAATGCACTATTAGTGGGTAGGGCTCGTTGGAGGGAGTGGAGCCCTGGGTCATGCCTATGAAAGGCCTGTCCTGCCCCTATTCCCTTCTTCTCTTGATATCTGCTTCTTATCTGCTGTGGGTTAGCTGTCCACCGTGATGTCTAATCTCCCCAAAGTAATGAGGCTGACCACGCTGAAATCTCTGAAATGGTGAGTCAAAACAAGTCTTTTCTCCTATGGTGGTTTGAAAAAGAAGAGCCCCCATAGGCACATATATCGGAATGCTTAGTCACTAGGGAGTGGAAGGGTTTGAAAGGATCAGGATTAGAAGGGGCCTTGTTGGAGTAGGTGTGGCTTTGTTGGAGGAAGTATGTCACTGGGGGTGTGGGCTTTGAGGTTTTAAAAGCCCGTGCCAGGCCCAGCATCTCTCTCTGCCTACAGATCAGGATGTAAAGCTGTCAGCTACTACCCCAGTGCCATGCATACCACCATGCTCCCCATCATAATGATAATGGACGAACCTCTGACACTGTGAGCAAAACCCCAGTTACATGCTTTCTTTCTATAAGAGTTGCCTTGACCATAGTGTCTCTTCACAGCAATAGAACAGTGACTAAGACATCTTCTTTAAAATTTTGTGTGCGTGTGTGTGTGTGTGTGTGTGTGTGTGTATAAAGGGGCGTTTGTCACAACAAAAACTGACCAGTGCACTTTCTAGTTTGAATATCTTACTTCCTTTTCTTGCCTAGCAGGCAATACTTCTGCAATGACAATTTCAGAAATGAAGAGCAGATTTGTGGTTTCCAGGGCTAAAGTAAGGACCAGAACTGAGGGTCCCCAGAGACTCTGGAGTTGGAATTTCTGTGTCTTGCCTGTGTCACCAGGAGAACTGCACCCATGTGAGCGATTTGTCACTTGTCACCATGGAGAATTTCTTTGTTGCTTTCCACAACGTCAGCCCATCTACAATTACCTAAAAGTGGAGACATTTCACTTAACATTTCTGAATTTGTATTTTGTACAGTTTAGTTTCTTATTCATCTCATTCTTCTAGCTTATTTTATTATGTTTTGCAAGACCGCTGATTTGTGATTGACTAAGGGTTTGGAGGAAAGCAAATTGATCTTCCCACACAGGTGGGTGAGAATTCCTGCCTTAGCCGTGTGCTCAGAGGAAGGGAAACACCAGGATGAAAATGGGTCACTGGGATCTGGCTTTCAGACACTTGACAAGGTGAAGAAAGAGCTAGCAGCAAGAAGAAGAAATGCCTCTCGCCGAGGTGGAAGAGGTCCATACCCATTTGCACTCCAGTGGGCTTTCAGTGGCAATCAAGCCCTTTCCCATCTCCTTCCAGGGAGGCCACTGCAGGCCCTTGGCTAGAGCCTGGATTCTGGAACCCTCTAGACTTGCTTTTAGTTTCTGCTCAGGGCCTGGTTACACAGGCCTGGTTCACTCACAATTGACCCCTTCACCAAAGTCACCTTGATGATGCCTATTGTGCAGGATGGTGTGGCCATCAACAGCCTCATGCCAACCTTCAAAACTACCAGCTTTGTGAATCTGTTGTGTGAAGCTTGTGCTCCAACAGGCAGGGAGCAGGAAGTTCCAGGAAGCTCTCTTAGTTTGCACGGTGGATGCTTTTTCTTTTGGTTCCTTTTCTGTTCTTCACTGCTTCACCGACTGTCAAAAATCACTCTTCTGAAAGGTTGGAAAGGAAATTATACCAAATTCCTGGTGTCTCCTCTGTTTGGGATCTAAACGCTACTTTGAGGGCAAGTTGCTAAACTCTGTCCTGCATTTACTTGTCTTCATCAACTTTTCCAGGCTGCCTTATCTCTGGCTAGCTGTGCTTTGGTGCCAACCCTGGTCTGGTTCCAGTCAGCTCAGCTCACGAGCTGCAGGGAACTCTAGGAAATGCCTGGCAAATGCTTGCCTTTTCTGCCATACAGACAGGTCTTGGAAAGTGGGAGTTGCACACAGATGTCAGCACTGTCTTCCCAGGACCGCACTTGGATCTTCACATACTTCCTGTTTTCAGATTTCCCTGTGTGGAAGCCAACTAAACTTTGGAGGGCTCTACCCTGTACTGGCCGCCCCACCCCCACCCCACCTGCCCTTTTTCTGGCATGCTGTGGGCACGCATGTGTCTATGTATGTTTGTATGTGTGTAGGTGCACGTGCACTTGTGTGTGCACGATGGTGGGGGGCAGAGGTCAACATTAGGTGTCTTTCTCTATCTTTCTCTACCTGGTGTATTGAGGCATGGGCTCTCAGTTTGACCCAGAGCTCGCTGCTTTGGCTAGGCTAGTTCATCATCTTCTAGGGATTCCCTCACGGCCCCTGTTTCTACCTTACTGAGCTCTGGGATTGCAGGTGAGCTGCCATACTCACCTGGGTGCTGGGATCTGAATGCCATTCCGTATGTTTGTGTGTCAAGTGATTTTTCCCTCACGCCATCTCCCCAGCCTCTATTTCCTGGTCTTTAAGACAAGGTTCCACTGTAGAGCTGTGTAGCTCAGGCTGGCCTCAGACTGACTCACTCTGTAACTCCGACAGGACTTAAATTTGTGATCTTTCTGCCTCCTTCTCTTCAGCAATGGGATTACAGGTTGTACTGGCTAGGTTTGTGTCAACGTGATACAAGCTAGAGTAGTAGAGAGGAGGGAGCCTCAGTGGAGAAAATGCCTCTATAAAATTGTGCTGTAGGCAAACCTATAGGACATTTTCTTAGTTAGTGATTGATGGGGAAGGGCCCAGCCCATTGTGTATGGCACCATCCCTTACTTGTAGTACTGGGTTCTATTAGAAAGCAAGCCATGAGGAGCAAGCCAGCAAGCAGTACTTCTCCATGGCCTCTGCATCAGCTTCTGCCTCTGGGTCCTTGCCTTGTTTGAGTTCCTGTCCTGAATTCCTTCGATGATGAACTGTGATGTGGAAGCATAAGCTGAATAAACCCTTTCCTCTAAAAGTTTCTTTGGTCATGGTGTTTCACTGCAGCGACAGTAACTCTAACTAAGATCAGTTGGTACTGTTGGTATTCTGACCCATCCCCTGAAAATCCACCCCTTGGAGACCCGCCCAGCATCCTGATGTAAAGTCCCCTTTAAAAAAAAAGAGAATCCCCCCCCATTCCCATGAAGTGTGCACTCTCTCTCCCTCTCTCTTTCTTCCTGCCTCCCTCTTTCCCTATCTTTCTCTTCATCTCTCTATTATAATAAACTTATCTCCTTGTTGATGCAGTGCCTGGCTGTGAGTGACTGTTTACACGCCGCTGCCTGCCACTGCATCTGCCTGGCATGTTTCTCTCCAGGAGTGGGATACCCTGGCCTGGCCAGCCAGGGTCCCCCGCGTGCAATATCATAACAGGTACCAGAAGAGGGGTATTTCTATGACAGGCCTGACCATGTTATTTTGGGGTAGGAAAGCCATAAAGTATTGAGAGCTCCGTGAGCTGTTCTGTAGGAACCTGGAAGGTAAGAATGTTGAGAGCAGTACAGAAGACGGAGGGCTGGCTTGTGAAGTTTCAGAGGGAAGCAAAGACTCTACCAGGCTTTTTGTGTGAGGAATCTGGTTCTGGTCAGCTGGAGCTGAAGAATTGCCTGTGATTAATAAGAAGACCAGAACCACCAAAGCAAAATGTTTGTTTTGCTGGGACAATGGGTGCTGGTCAGCTGGGGCAAAGGATCAGCTATGATTAAGAGGAGACCAGCATCGCTGAGGTGATGGCAAGGGTTTCCTGAGAGTCAGCACAAACAAGCTGTGTTCCAGAGGTGGCCAAGGTTGTACTTTGCTCTGGCAGCTAAACTTGGTAGTGTAAGAGTCACCCAGGTGGTACTGGTTTTGAAAGCATGAAGGGGTCATGGGGAGCAGGGGAAGCTTGGCCCTGTGAAAGGCCATTAGTGAAGGTGCAGCCTCAGTAGCAGCCGAATGTCCAGAACTGAGGGACATTGTACAGAGACATTGTGACTTGGCACTGTGAAGAGTGCCAGTGAGAGTCTACTGGTAAAAGTTCAGCCCAGTTGCAGTAGAAAACCCCAGCATCCTGGAGATGCCTGGACCATGGGATGGCCACCAAGAACAGCTGGAGCCTTGGAGTAGAGCCAGCTGGAGCCTAGAAGACAACCTGTGTGTGTCACAGAGGGTGGAGCTGGAGAAGGAGCCTGAGCCCCTTGGAGGAGCCCAGAAGATCGTGAGTGAGTCCCAGATAATTGGACATTGAGTTATTTACCCTTTTGGAATTTGATTTTGCTTTGTTCAGATTGTGACTCTGCCCTGGTTTTTCTCTCTTGAAATGAAAAGTTATTTAATTTAATTTTGATTTTTTTTGTTTTTGTTTTTGTTTTTGTTTTTTTTCAAGACAGGGTTTCTCTGTGTAGCTTTGTACCTTTCCTAGAACTCACTTTGTAGCCCAGGCTGGCCTCGAACTCACAGAGATCTGCCTGCCTCTGCCTCCCAAGTACTAGGATTAAAGGCATGTGCCATCACTGCCTGGCTAATTTTGATTTTTATAGGAGTCCACAGCTAAGAGACTTGAACTTTTCAAAGAAATTTTGTCTTTTTAGAGAGATTGGATATTTTAAACAGATGGAAATTTTATTGTGTTTGAATTGTTAAGAACTATGGCACTTTCAAAGTTATTTTTGTTTTGTACTGTGACATTAATATTAATGTGCCATCTTGGGGATAAAAGAAAAAGTGATGTGTTTGTGTGTTAAACTGACAAGGGGTCAGCCCTAAGTAAGACAAGGTTTAACCCTAACTAAGACAGGTTACATTACCATACCTGGCTTAACTCCCCCCCCCCCCCATATTCTCCCTAGATCATTTTCTTTCATTTGATTGTAAGCTTTCAAGTTTCTCTGCATTCTACCATTGCCTCCTATCTGGACCATTTCTCCTATAATCTCTGTTCCTCAGACCCTAGTCACTCTCCTGAGCATAGGTGGCCAGGCAGAACCAAGTCATCCTCTCCCAGAGCCTGACGGATGTGACCACTGCAGCAGTGAGATGCACTTTACATCGACTACAAAACTGTACATTCAAACATTCCACCTGGTGGTGAGGGGTGTGAACTGGGTGACAGATGACCAGGGGAGTCCGTATCTGACTCTGCTACTCACTAACTTGGAGTGTTTCTGTCCCTTACACTCTTGATCTGTGAAATGGGTTAAGCACTGGGTTTCCTGCAGGTGTGTTGTGATAGCGAATCAAGATGATATGTTGACAGTATTTTAACACTTGGCCAGGGTAAGTGCTAGTTAAGCACTGGCTGCTATGACAGCATTCATTTCCTGCTGGTCCAGTGGCTTCTATTTTCTGTTCCTCCCCCACCTTCAGGGTGGTAGGAGCCTTAGAGAGAAAACTGTAACATCACCAGTGCCACACACGAGTCTTGGCATGGAGGAGGGTCCCCTGAATGTGTCTGGGGATAGTATACTCCTCTTTGGCCTACTGGAAGGAGGGACTTCCACCTGAGTTATCACTGATATCCAGTTTGGAACTTGTGGGAAATCTGGGAAGTTCACAGGCACCAGGCTCTGCTCAGCGTCCTTTCTTGCACTTAGCTTCCTTTCGAACACACTACGAGTCACTGTTCAGAGAGGCATGCAGCCTCAGGGAAGCGGTTGCATATCTGGAGGTAGAACTTCAGTTCAGGGCCAAGTCCCCGAGGCCAGTTCTCCTTCCCTCTGCTACCTGCCCTGAGTCATTTGTAAGTCCAGAGGGAAGGGGAAGTTCAGGGGTCAGAGGGGAGGGCATGGCACACAGGAGTGGTAAGGGACCTGAGAGGGAAGAGAGGAGCCCAGGCCACACATTGTCCACTGGACCTGAAATCCCCTTGATTAGAACAGTCTCCTCTCACCCACCATGATGTCTGGAAGGCTGCATTCTCTAGACTGACTCCTGCAGAAGCCCACGTGTCAACTTTGCTGTACATCCGGTCATGCGGCACTTGGCTCTGGCCAGTGCTCTGCCTTAGCTGGGTCTGGTGTCTTCAGTGCAGCCTTAGCCTTCCATTCCTCATCCCAGGTATGGGCAAGGGATGCAAGGTTTGGGAACAGCGAGGCTAGTCTGCTGCT
>CABHPP010115116.1:0-18640 GCA_902168425.1 Peromyscus attwateri | reverse complement strand
AATCCTACAGGTCAAGCAGTTATAGAAAGATCAAACAGAACTCTAAAAGATATGCTAAATAAACAGAAAGGGGTAACAAAAACCCCCAGAAACAGATTACATAATGCTCTATTAACTTTAAATTTTGTTAATGCCAATGAGAAAGGAACAACAGCTGCAGAGAGACATTGGATAATAGAAAAAACTACAGAATTAAATCAGCCTATATACTTTAAGGATGTGCTGACCTCAGAATGGAAACCAGGATATGTGTTACGTTGGGGACGAGGTTTTGCTTATGTTTCTATAGGAGAAGAAAAGCTGTGGGTACCATCAAAATTGATAAAGGTTCGATTTGAACAAGAGAGACCTCTTAATTAGAGGTGGTGATAGTTCATCAACTATCCAATATAAACTAACTTATACCAGTAACACATGTCTTTTCATTTAATTAGATAATAATTTGCCAAAAAGGAACATCCCCAAAAAATCATGGGGAAAGGTTTTTGTTTTGTCTTTTAGGAGAATGAAGGTTGAGGAATCTGAAGAACATTGGAAAATGGGACAACTGAAGAAAAGGGACAAATTATCTATCCCAAGAAACAGAGTGAAATGGCGTATGGGTATATCATCTAAAAAATTTTATGTCTTCCTAAATGTTTGTTTCTGCTTTCCTCTAAAGATTTAACACTATTGGTCTTCTAATAGTCCCAATTCAATTAAAATTTAAAGCTGACTTTGGAGTTGGAGAATGGCTCTCTCCTTCTTTAAGCTCAAGCATGTTGTTAAAAGGAAAATGCAAAATCTCTGTATCATGCCAGAAGAAAGAGCCATCTTCTGCTATGGGACAGGAGAAAAGCCAAATTAATTAAGGAACTATTCTATTACTAATCTCAACTCTTTGATTCTATTCTGATCATTTAAACTTTCTTAAGGTATGAATTTTATATCAAAATTGACAAGATTAAAATATATAGAGATATATATACATTTTCAACTTTGTTAAGATATGAATGGTTATATAGAATACTAGCTAATTCTAGAAAGAAAAAAAAGTCTCAATTAGCTGCTTATATATGTCTTTGTGTTCGAGTCTCTTATCAGTTTTCTGCAGGAATTCATGGCCAGGTCTAACATCAACTGAAGTCTCCAGGAAGAACATGGGGCCCCACAACAACAACAACTCCACGTGGACAATAATAACATCACTAAGCTGATAAACATCATCTACAGATCAGCTTTGAACTACAAAATCCTCAGAGCAATTTTAAGAAAGCTAGCTGAAATGATCCAGTCTCAAAGACTATTTGAATAAGGATTTGAGATAAACCCTGAACTTTGGCATTATATACAAACTGGATAACGAAGGTTCATAGCTATGTTAGCCACGTATGGCTTTAATTTACCTCTCTGTCCCTCTTGACCTATACATTGGAGCCATTTTGCACTCTGTTTTACTTGAGATAATGTCCCAATTCCTAACAGTTGAACATTTACCTCCTGAAGAGGTCAAGTTGGATGTCAAAATTCTGGTGCAATTATGGTAACGTCCGCACCTGTGTCTACTAGACCAGACAATGAAACACCATTAATTTTTACCTTTAATTTTGGTCTTTGTTCATTAATAGAAGTTCGCCAAAAAATTTTCTTTATGTTTTTTCCTGAATTTTCTATTCTCTCTGTTTCATTATCCTGACCAGCATGATTTATTCCAATAGGCATTTGGTTATTTAATCGATCTAAGCAGGGATTTCCTCTACGACTGCAGGAAAGGTTTGAACTGGATTTGCTATGGGGGCCTGCATGAGGCCCCTCTGGAAGTTTCCCAAAGACTGAGGCAAAGGATTACCTTGCCTGTCCCTTGTTGATCTACATTCATTGGTCCAGTGTTTTCCCTTACCACACCTTCTGCATACTCCAGAAGGAAGGGGCATTTTGTTACCATTGTTCCTTGAAGAAAAATTGTTCCTAGGAATGACCTGTTTACAGTCCCTTTTCAAATGTCCTTGTTTACCACATCCAAAACATCTAACATTCCTCAAACCTTTTGAAATTGCTTCTCCTACCCACATATCATCATGCTCATGAGCCTCAACATTAACTGTGTCTCTAATCCAATCTTCCAAGGGTGCAGATCTTGCCTTTAACAGCCTGATTATTCTTTTGCATGCTACATTCGCGTTCTCAAAGGCCAAAGATTCAATTATTATCTGACTAGCTTCTGAATTGGGGACCATTCTCTTTACTGCTGAAGCCAGTCTTTGTAAAAAATCTGTGAAAGATTCTTTTGGGCCTTGTATAACCTTTGTAAATGACTCAGCTTTTTTTCCTGGTTCCTCAACTCTGTCCCATGCATTCAAGGCTGCTGTTTGACATAGAATTAAGGTTTGAACATCATATAAACATTGTGTTTGTACTGAAGCATATTGGCCTTCTCCAATAAGCTGATCCTGGAAGACTTGTATTCCTTTATCCCTCCATTGTTTTTCTGTTTTTAGCTTCATCGTTAAAGTACATGTGACACTGGAGCTTCTGGCTTGGTTCCAGAGCAGCCTGTGCCAGCTCCCGCCAGTCCTGTGGTATAATCATATTATATGTTGACCAAGAGTTTAACATTTGCATTACATATGGGAAATGCATGCCATAAGATACTATTGCCTCATTAAACCTTCGTAAATCCAACATGTCAATTGGAGCCCAAATATTTTGTGTATTCATTTGATCAGATGACTGCTGTACGGTTACCAGATAAATTAAGGGTGACTGTGTGAAAAATGGCTTTCTTTCTTTAACCTTATGATCCAATCTGGGAACAACTTCACTGTTAATTTCTTCTGTCTGAGTTTTTTCAGGTTTAACAAGTTTTTCTAAAACTGCCATCCTGGCACTTAAATTGACTATCTTTTTCAATAGTAAAATGAGTATAAATATAGTAATAAACTGCAGAATTCGATCAATATTAATCATCTCATACAGTTGTTCCATTTTCAGACTGCCTAAAATTGCAAACAAAGCCCAATTTTCTTCCAATGCACACAGAAAACCCATTTTTTTTAATGTGGAAAAATTTTCTCTTTTAAATAGTTTTCTTTAAAATATCTGATATGTTAATTGACTTACCAAGTCTGTGCAGAACAGTACAAATCCGAGGGAATTCAAAAAAAGCCACCTAGTGTCCAAGGTGAATCCAGAGAGAGAGAGAGAGAAGGAGAGAGAGAGAGAGAGAGAGAGAGAGAGAGAGAGAGCCAGAAAGTGAGCTACTAAAAGCTTAAATCCAGCCACGTGTTGCGGCTTGAGCCTAGTCAAGCCTGGGTCGCCAAGCCTGGGCTGTGGCTTCCTTAAACTCCGACCATGTGCGTTGGATTTACAGGCAGGTACTCTGTTCCGCAGGGGAGACCTGAATTGTTTGTAGCACCAGCTTTAAGCTAACCGCTCGGGGCTACGGTCAGTACAGACTGGGCCCGAGCTAGGGAGTCAGCCCCCTGGACTAGGGAGCCCGCTGCCCAGGCGGGAAACAGGACCTGACACCAAGCCAAGTCAAGCAGTTTTTAATGGACTCTTGTCATGTTGGGCTCCAAATGTAGAAGAAACCAACCGTCTTATTAAATAAGAAACACAGAGCCAATGTAAAGATAAAAGCCCAAGAAGTCAGAGCTAAGAGCCTTATCCACCTGCTGCCAGCTAGCCTCTTCTGCCAAGAGACCTCACTGAAAAGGAACTACTTCCTGTGTGTTCCTCTTTAGATAGAGTTCTGTTCTGCCTTCTCATTGGTCGTAAACCAACTATGTAACTGCCTCTTCACTGCCTGTCTGTACAGAACTCCGGACACACATTGGAGCATGGGACTCCAATGCAGGCTGTATATTTGAACACACAGATATCTACCTAGTTTTGCCTGCCAAGTGCTGGGATTAAAGGCATGCACCACCACACCCGGATGTCGCTATGGCTTGCTAATAGCTCTGACCCCTAGGCAACTTTATATATTAACATACAAATAAAATCACATTTCAGCACAAATAAAATACCACTATAACCCAGCGTTGAATTCACCTTCATAAACGGAGTTGAATCACATGCAGTTTCTAATCTTCTAGCAAAAGCTCTTTTCAGGTAAGGAAAGTCACGATTGCGCTCCCATTGTGATGCACAGTATAAATGGCACACGCGTCTATTCCCAGGAAGTACAGTGCATTGGATGGAAGAGAAGCTACTGTTTTGCCCAGTTTCATAAGCAGAGTTGAACTAGATATGCCCCGTGTGTTTAGCAAGAACAGTTCTTTTGTTCTGAGCCAGCTCACTGTTCTGGCTGTAAAGGAAATACAGGAGAGAAGAAGAGTACGTTTTTCTCAAAAGCAGAGTGTTTTTCATATTAGGCAACCCAGTGTTGAATTCATGTTCTAAATGGAGTTGAATCACATGCAGTCTCTTATCCTACTAGCAACAGTTCCTTTCGGGTCAGGAAATTTGCTATTAGGCGCACATTGAGATATACAGTGCAAATGGCACTCGCGACTGTTCACAGCAATTACAGTGCATTGAATGGAAGAAAAACTACAGTTTCCTCAGTTTCATAAGCAGAGTTGAACTAGATATGGCCTGGGTGTTTATGAAGAAGAGTTCTTTTGTTTTGAGCCAGCTCACTGTTCTGCCTCTATCAGAAACTCCATAAAGTAGAAGAGGGCGCTTTTCTCAAAAGCAGAGTGTTTTTGACTTTAGGCAACTCAGTGTGGAATCCACCTTCATACTCGGAGATGAGTCACAGGCAGTCTCTTAATCTACGAGCAACAGCTCTTTTCGGGTAAGGAAAGTGACCATTGGGTTCCTATTGAGATACACAGTGCAAATGGCACTCACGTGGGGTTCCAGCAAGTACAGTGCATTGGATGGAAGGGAAGCCACTGTTTTGCAAATTTTCCAAAGCAGAGTTTAACTAGATATGGCCCTTGTGTTTAGGAAGCACAGTTCTTTTGTTCTGAGCCAGCTCACTGTTCTGGTGGTTTAGGAAATAGAGGAGAGCAGAAGGGTGCACTTTTCTCAAGAGCAGAATGTTTTTCACTTTAGGCAACCCAGTGTTGAATTCACCTTCATAAACAGGGTTGAATCAAATGCAGTCTCTTACTTAATCTAAGACGAAGAGTTCATTTCGGGTAATGAAATTCGCTATTGGGCTCCCATTGAGATACACAGTGCAAAGGGCACTCGTGTCTGTTCCCAGCAGGTACAGTGCATTGGATATAAGAGAAGCTACTGTTTTGCTCAGTGTCCTAAACAGGGTTGTCATAGATATGGCCTTTTCTTTATGATCAACAGTTCTTTTGTTCTGAGTCAGCTCACTGTTCTGGCTGTGTACGAAACTCCTTATAGAAGAAGAGTGCACTTTTCTCAAAAGCAGAGTGTTTTTCACTTTCGGAAACACATTGTTGAACTCACATTCATAAACTGAGTTGAATCACATGCAGTCTCTTATCCTACTAGCAACAGTTCTTTTAGGGTAAGGAAAGTCGCTATTGGGCTCCCATTGAGATACACAGTGCAAATGGCACTCACTATGTTCCCAGAAAGTACAGTGCATTGTATGGAAGGGAAGGTACCATTTTGCTCAGTTTCCTAAGCAGAGTTGAACTAGATATGGCCCATGTGTTTAGGAAGTACACTTCTTTTGTTTTGAGACAACTCACTGTCCTGGCTCTACAGTAAACTCCATATAGTAGAAGAGTGCGCTTTTCTCAAAAGTAGAGTGTTTTTCACTTTACGGCAAACCAGTGTGGAATTCACATTCAGAAATGGAGTTGAAGCACATGCAGTCTCTTATCCTACTAGCAACAACTCTATTCAGGTAAGTAAAGTCACTATTATGCTCCCATTGATATACATAGTTCAAATGGTACTCACGTTTGTTCCCAGCAAGTACAGTGCAATGGGTGGAAGAAAAGTTTCTCTTTTACTCATTTCCTAAGCAGTGTTGAACTAGATATAGCCTGTGTATAGGAAGAACAGTTCTTTTGTTCTGAGCCAGCTCACTGTTCTGGCTGTATAGGAAACTTCATATTGTAGAACAGTGCACTTTTATCAAAAGCAGAGTGGTTTTTACTTTAGGAAACCCAGGTTGGAATTCACCTTCATAAATGGATTTGAATCACATGCAGTCTCTTTTGCTATGAGCAACTGTTATTTTCGGGTAAGGAAATTTGCTATTGGGCTGCCATTGAGATACACAGTGCAAATGGCACTCGCGTCTGTTCCCACCAAGCACAGTGCATTGGATGGAAGAGAAGCTACTGTTTTGCTCAGTTTATTAAGCATAGTTGAACTAGATATGGCCCGTGTTGTTAGGAAGCACAGTTCATTTGTTCTGAGCCAGATCACTGTTCTGGCTCTATAGGAAATACAGGTGAACAGGAGAGTGCGCTTTTCTCAAAAGAAGAGAATTTTTCTCTTTAGGCAACCAAGTGTTGAGTTCACCTTCATAAACAGAGTTGAAATACATGCAGTCTCTTATAATATGAGCAACAGCTGTTTTCATGTAAGGAAAGTAACAATTCAGCTCCCTTTAAGATACACAGTGCAAAGGGCACTCAAGACTTTTCCCAGCAAGACCAGTGCATTGGATGGAAAAGAAGCTACTGTTTTGCCCAGTTTCATAAGCAGAGTCGAACTAGATATGGCCCGTGTGTTTAGGAAGAACAGTTCTTTTGTTCTGAGCCAGCTCACTGTTCTGGCTGTATAGGAAACTCCATATTGTAGAACAGTGTGCTTTTATCAAAAGCAGAGTGTTTTTTACTTTAGGCAACCCAGTGTGGAATTCACCTTCATAAACGGATTTGAATCACATGCAGTCTCTTTTCCTATGAGTAACTGTTATTTTCGGGTTAAGAAATTCGCTATTGGGCTGCCATTGAGATACATAGTATAAATGGCACTCACGTCTGTTCCCAGCAAGTACAGTGCCTTGGATGGAAGAAAAGCTACTGTTTTGCTCAATTTACTAAGCATAGTTGAACTAGTTATGGCCCGTGTGGTTAGGAAGGACAGTTCATTTGTTCTGAGCCAGATCACTGTTCTGGCTCTATAGGAAATACAGGCTAGCACAAGAGTGCGCTTTTCTCAAAAGAAGAGAATTTTTCTCTTTAGGCAACCCAGTGTTGAATTCACCTTCATAAAAAGAGTTGAATCACATGCAGTCTCTTATCCTACAAGCAGCAGTTCTTTTTGGGCAATGAAAGTCAATATCGGGCTCCTTTGAGATCCAAAGTGCAAAGGACACTCCCATCTCTTCCTAGCAAGTACAGTGCATTGGATGGAAGAGAAGCTATTGTTTTACTCAGTTTCCTAAGCAGAGTTGAACTGGAAAAGGCCCGAACGTTTAGGAAAAACAGTTCATTTGATCTGAACCAGCTCACTGTTCTGGCTCTACACGTAATACAGGAGAGCAGAAGAGTGTGCTTCTCTCAAAAGCAGAGGGTTTTAATTTTAGGCAACCCACTGTTGAATTCACCTTCATAAATGGAGTTGAATCACATGAAATCTCTTACTTTATCTACAAGAAACAGTTCTTTTCGCGTAAGGAAAGTCGCTATTGGTCTCCCTTTGAGATACACAGTGCAAATGGCACTCACGTCTGTTCCCAGCAAGTACAGTGAATTAGATGGAAGAGAAGCTACAGTTTTTCTAAGTTTTGTAAGTAGTGTTGACGTAGATATTGCCTGAGTGTTTAGGAAACACAGTACTTTTGTTGTGAGCTAGCTCACTGTTCTGGCTGTATAGGAAACTCCATATCGTAGAAGTGTGCGCTTATCTCAAAAGCAGAGAGTTTTGCATTTTAGGCACCCCAGTGTTCAATTCACCTTCCTAAACGGAGTTGAATCACATGCAGTCTCTTAACCCACTAGCAACGGTTCTTTTTCGGTAAGGAAAGCCACTGTTGGGCTCCCATTGAGATACACAGTGCAAAGGGCACTCGCGTCTGCTCCCAGCAAGTACAGTCCATTCGATGGAAAAGAAGCTACAGCTTTCTCAGTTTCCTTAGCATGGTTGAACTGGATATGGCCCGTGTTTTTAGGAATCGCAGTTTTTTGTTCTGAGCATGCTCGCTGTTCTTGCTGTATAGGAAATACAGGAGAGCAGAAGAGTGTGCTTTTCTCAAAAGCAGACTGTTTTTCTCACAAGGCAACCCAGTGTGGAATTTACCTTCATAAATAGAGTTGAATCACATGCAGTCTCTCATCCTAGTAGCAACAGTTCTTTTTGGGCAATGAAAGTCACTATTGGTTCCAATTGAGATACACAGTGCAAATGGCATTCGCATCTGTTCCCAGCAAGTACAGTGCAATGGATGGAAGAGAAGCTACTGTTTTGATCAGTTTCCTAAGCAGAGTTGAACTAGATATGGCCCGTGTGTTTAGGAAACAAAGATCATTTGTTCTGAGCCAGATCACTGTTCGGGTAGTATAGGAAATACAGGAGAGAAGAAGAGTGCACTTTTCTGAAAAGGAGAGTGTTTTTCATGTTCGGCAACCCAGTGTTGAATTCACCCTCATAAACGGAGTTGAATTACTTGCAGTCTCTTATCCTACTAGTTCTTTTTGGGTAAGGAATGTTGCTATTGGGCTCCATTAGACATACACAGTGCAAATGGCACTCGCATCTGTTCCCATCAAGTACAGTGCACTAGATGGAAGAGAAGCTACTGTTTTACTCAGTTTCCTAAGCAGAGTTGAAGTCGATATGGCCCGTATGTTTAGGAAGAACAGATTTTTTGTTCTGAGCCACCTCACTCTTCTGTCTGTATAGGAAAAACAGGAGGGCAGAAGAGTATACTTTTCTCAAAAGCAGAGTTTTTCTCATTTTAGGTAACCTAGTCTTGAATTCACCTTGAAAAACGGAGTTGAATCACATTCAGTCTCTTATCCTATGAGCAACAGTTCTTTTTGGTTAACAAATGTCCCTATTGCGCTACCATTGAGATACACCGTTCAAATGGCTCTCTCGTCTGTTCACAGCAAGTACAGTGCATTGGATGGAAGAGAAGCTACTGTTTTGCTCAGATTCCTAACCAGAGTTGAACTAGATATTGCCCGGGTGTTTAGGAAGAACAGTTCTTTTGTTTTGATCCAGCTCAACGTTTCGGCTGTATAGGAAACTCCATATAGAAGAAGAGTGCGCTTTTCTCAAAAGCAGAGTGTTTTTCACTTTAGGCAATCGAGTGTGGAATTCATCTTCTTAAATGGAATTGAATTACATGCAGTCTCTTATCATATGAGCAACAGTTTTTCATCTAACGAAAGTCGCTATTGGGCTCCCATTGAGATACACAGTGCTAATGGCACTGGCGTCTGTTCCCAGCAAGTACAGTGCATTTAATGAAAGACAAGCTACTGTTTTGTTCAATTTCCTAAGCCAAGTTGAACTAGATATGGCAGGTGTGTTTAGGAAGCACAATACTTTTGTTTTGAGCCAGCTCACCGTTCTGGCTGTATAGGAAAATCCATATAGTTGAAGATTTCGCTTTTCTCAAAAGCAGAGTGTTTTTCTCTTTAGACAACCCAGTGTTGAATTCAGCTTCATAAACGGAGTTGAATCACATGCCGTCTCTCATCCTATGAGCAACAGTTCTTTTCAGGTAAGCAAAGTCGCCACTGGACTCCCATTGAGACACACAGTGCAAATGGCCCTAGCATCTGCTCCCAGAAAGTACAGTGCAATTGATGGAAGAGACGCTACTGACTGCTCAGTTTCCTAAGCAGAGTTGAACTAGATATGGCCCGTGTGTTTAGGAAGAACAATTCTTTTGTTCTGAGCCAGGTCACTGTTCTCGCTGTATAGAATACTCCATAAATTAGAAGAGTGCCCTTTACTTAAACGCAGAGTCTTTTACTCCATAGGCAACCCAATGTGGAATTCACCTGCATAAATGGAGTTGAATCATATGCCGTCTCTTATCCTATGAGCAACGCTTCTTTTCGGGGAAAGAAAGTCACTATGGGGCTCCCATTGAGATACATAGTGCAAATGGCTTCTCCTGGGATCCCAGCAAGTACACTGCATTGGATGTAAGTGAAGCTACTGTTTTGCTCAGTTTCCTAAGCAGAGTTCAACTAGATATGGCCCTTGTGTTTAGGAAGCACTGTTCTTTTGTTTTGAGCCAGCTCGCTCTTTTGGCTGCATAGGAAACTCCATATAGTTGAAGAGTATGCTTTTCTCAAAAGCTGAGTGTTTATCACTTTTAGCAACCCAGTGTTGAATTGACCTTCATTAACGGAGTTGACACATGCAGTCTCTTACCCTACTAGCAACAGTTCTTTTCGGGTAAGGAAAGTCACTATTTGGCTCCCATGGAGATACACAGTGCAAGTGGCATGAGAGTCTGTTCCCAGCAAGTACAGTGCATTGGATGGATGAGACGCTACTGTTTTGCTCAGTTTCCTATGCAGAGTTGAACTAGATATGGCCCGTGTGTTTAGAAATAAAAGTTCTTTTGTTCTGAGCTATCTTCCTGTTCTGGATGAATAGGAAACATCATATAGTAGAAGAGTGCAGTTTTCTCAAAATCTGAGTGTTTTTCACCTTAGGCAACCCAGTGGTGAATTCACCTTAATAAACGGAGTTGAATCACATGCAGTCTCTTATCCAAATTGCAACAGTTCATTTCGGGTAAGGAAAGTTGCTATTGGGCTCCCATTGTGAAACACAGTGCAAATTGCACTCCCGTCTCTTCATAGCAAGTACAGTGCTTTGGATGGAAGGGAAGCTACTGTTTTGCGCAGTTTCCTAAGCAGAGTTGAACTAGATATGGACCGTGTGTATAGGAAGCACAGTTCTTTTTTTCTGAACCAGCTCACTGTTCTTCCTGTATTGGAAAATCCTTATAGTAGAAGAGTGCACTTTTCTCAAAATCAGAGTGTTTTTCACTTTACGCAACCCAGTTTTGAATTCACCTTCATAATCAGAGTTGAATCACATGCAGTCTCTTTATCTATGAGCAACAGTTCTTTTCGGTTAAGGAAAGTCCCTATTGGGCTCCCATTGATATCCACAGTATAAATGGCACTCGCCTGTTTCCAGCTAGTAGAGTGCATTGGATGGAAGAGAAGCTACTGTTTCCCTCAGTTTCCTAAGCAGAGTTGAACTTGATATGGCTCGTGTGTTTAGGAAGAACAGTTGTTTTGTTCTGAGCCAGTACACTGTTCTGGCTTTATACGAAATACAGAAGAGCAGATGAGTGTGCTTTTCTCAAAAGCAGAGTTTTTTTCACTTTAGGCACCCCAGTGTTTAATTCACCTTCATAAATGGTGTTGAATCACATGCAGTCTCTTATCCTAAGAGCAACAGTTCAATTCGGGTAAGGGAAGTCTCTAATATGCTCCCATTGAGATACATAGTGCAAATGGCAATCATGTATGTTCCCAGCAAGTACAGTGCATTGGATGGAAGAGAAGCCACTGTTTTGCTCAGTTTCCTGAGCAGAGTTGTAATAGATATGGCCCTTTTGTTTAGGAAGCACAGTTCTTTTGTTCTGAGTAAGCTTACTGTTCTGGCTGTTTCAGAAACACAGGAGAGCAGAAGAGTGTGCTTTTCTCAAAATCAGAGTATTTTTCTCTTTAGGCAACCCTGTGTTGAATTCACATTCTTACACGGAGTTGAATCACATGCAGTCTCTTATCCCATTAGCAACAGTTCTTTTTGGGTTAGGAAAGTTGCTATTGGGCTCCCATTGACATACACAGTGCAAATGGCACTCGCGTCTGTTCCCAGCAAGTACAGTGCATTGGATGGAAGAGAAGCTACTGTTTTGCTCAGTTTCCTAAGCAGAGTTGAACTAGATATGGCCCATGTGTGTAGGAAGAAGAGTCCTTTTTTTTTTGAGCCAGCTCAGTTTCCTGGCTGTATAGTAATCTCCTCATAGTAGAAGTGAAAGCTTTTTAAAAAACAGAATGTTTTTCACTTTACGGCAACACAGTGAAGAATTCACCTTCATAAACGGAGTTGAATCACATGCAGTTCTTATCCTACTAGCCACAGCTCTTTTTGGGTAAGGAAAGTCACTATTTGCCTACCATTGAGATACACAGTGCAAATGGCTCTCGTGTCTGTTCCCAGCAAGTACAGTGCATAGGATGGAAGAGAAGCCACTGTTTTGCTCAGTTTCCTAAGGAGAGTTGAACTAGATATGGTCCGTGTGTTTAGTAAGCACAATTCTTTTGTTCTGAGCCAGCTCACTGTTCTGGCTGTACAGGAAACTCCATATAGTAGAACAGTGTGCTTTTCTCAAAAGCAGAGTGTTTTTCTCTTTAGGCAACCCAGTGTTGAATTCACCTTCCTAAAGGGAATTGAATCACATGCAGTCTATTATCCTAGGAGCAACAGTTCTTTTCGGGTAAGGAAAGTCACTTTTGGGATCCGATTGAGATACACAGTGCAAATGGGACTTGCGTCTGTTACCAGGAACTACAGTGCATTGGATGGAAGAGAAGCTACTGTTTTGCTCTATTTCCTAAGCCTCAAAGACTACTTGAATAAGGACTTGAGATAATTCCTGAACTTTGGCATTATACACAGACTGTATACTGAAGGATATAGTTTCCTTTCCTAGAATTTGACAATTAGCCTAAAAATTTTTCTTTTCAGTATAAAGATACCTTCGCCCATACCCAGAAGGAAGCAATTTTTTGAATACAACACCCACGTTCCCAAAGTGGTGGTGTGGGACGTGTGGTTTTTTTGGTCTTTTAATGACTTTTGGGTCTGGGATAATTTTCATTGTTTAGAGGGGTTGGTTACAACTGTTTATCAAGCGTTAGGAATAGGGCTAAGCAAAGGAGGTTAGATTTAAGGTTCTTGTTTAATATAAAAAGAAAGAAAGAAAGAGTCAATTACTAGTTTTAATTACTTTACATTGGATTGGATTGTTTTATATTATATACAAATTATATATATATATATATTGAAATTGATATTGCTAGGAAATGCTATATGTATATTTCTAATTGTACTTATACCGTTCATTTAACAATGTAATGCAAATTGCTGATTCTTGAATGTTATTATTACCAACTATTAGGATATAAAGAAATAAAAGTTAGTAGTTAGACATTACAATAGAACTTGTAGTTGTATTAGGTATATTTTCAAAATTGAGCAGATATATTTTAGGTAGACAGGTCATCTTCAAACCCTTCAGAGATCTATAGAATATGGCATTTAAAATGTTTTAATAACTTAGAAAATTTTTCTTTTTTGTTATGACTATGAGACATATCAGCTCCTGGCAGTACCAATCTACTTGAGAGAATATGGGCATTGAACAAACTGCATATGGAGTTAATTTTCATTGTGGCAAATGTTAGCCACTGGACAACAAAGAATCCTCAAATCTACTGCTGACAACACGACAAAATGGACAGACAGAAATGAAACAAAGGACTACCGATTCTTGCCAAAACAAGTGTGGTTGTGGCTTTATCAAAAGGTACTTCTGAGGCCAGGACAATATGGCACCATTGCTGAAGTGGCATTTGCAATCCGGAAAAGGTACAGTGCCCTTTCCTTCGAAGGCCGCTGAACATGCAGTGGACCGATGGCTTCTGATGTGCAATGGAACAGCAGCTGAAACAGTTATTCTTGAAGAGTAACTAAGCTCATGCCTCTCAAAAGCAGGCTGGCATTTATTAGAGGGATGTGGAGAAGAATGGGATGCTGAGATGAAGCCACACATACACAGTCAAGAAGAATGGACAGCTAGATTAAAAAAACAATCAACAATTTCCAGAATTTGAAATCCTGAATCATGACATGACACTAGTGGAATTCAGGTGTTTCTGGTACATGGACTGCTCTCACCCAAGGTGAGGTTGAACTGTTGACCTTGTGTATATCCTACTTCACAAATGAGTCTGTCAGATACGCTAAGCCTATAGGCTGAAGATGATGCCCCAACACTGCAGAGAAACCTCAAGTGACTGTCCAGGCAGCTGGCTGTTTCTGTCAACTCACAATTTATTTGGAAGTTGCTTGCATGCACTTCCCGTTTTTATTTTTGTTAGGTAATATAATTTCCTTCTTGGGTCTCTGAGGGAGTTGAAGATTAGTTAGTTATATTTAAAGATTAATTAATTATAGTTGAAGATTAGTTAGGATAGAAAGGAATTAGGTACATTTTGGACTTACCAAAATAGGATAAGTAATGGAATTATTTTCTCTGAATTTGCCAAATACAAATGGACTAGACATTGTTTAGGTATTCGTCACTTGTATGTATTGTATATAGTTATTGTACTTTTGTATATAGTTTTTCTTATATTAGTTAAAACTTTCCTTTTTTTCTCTTTTTATTAAACTAGAAAAGGGGAAATATAGTGGTATTTTATTGGTGCTGAAATGTGATTTTATTTGTATGTTAATAAATAAAGTTGCCTAGGGGTCAGAGCTATTAGCAAGCCTTAGGGAAAGCCAGGGCGGTGGTGGTGCACGCCTTTAATCCCAGCACTATGTAAGCAGATCTAGGTAGATCTCTGTGGGTTCACGGATATAGCCAGCATTGGAGACACACGCCTTTAATCTCAAAACCAACCATAGAAGACTTGGAGTGACCACAGACAGGCAGTGACGAGACGGTCATGTGGTTGGGTTTACAACCAATGAGAAGGCAGAACAGAACTCTATTTAAAGATGAACACACAGGAAGTAGTTCTTTTTCAGAGAGGTCTCTTGGCGGGAGAGGCTAGCTGGCGACTGGCGGGTAAGGCTCTAAGCTCTGACTTCTTGGGCTTTTATCTTTACAATGGCTCTGTGTTTTTATTTAATAAGACGGTTGGTTACATCTACAGAGTTGAACTAGATATGGCCCCTGTGTTTAAGAAGAACAGTTCTATGGTTCTGCACCAGCTCACTGTTCTGGCTGTATAGGAAATACAGGAGAGCAGAAGAGTGTGCTTTTCTCAAAAGCACAGTGTTTTTCACTTTAGCAACACAATGTTGAGTTCACCTTCATAAACAGAGTTGAATCACATGCAGTCTCTTAATCTGCTAGCAACAGTTCTTTTTGGGTAATGAAAGGCACTATTGGGCTCCCATTGAGATACACAGTACAAAAGGCACTTCTGTCTGTTCCCAGCAAGTACAGTGCATTGGAAGGAAGAGAAGCCACTGTTTTGTTCTGTCTCCTAAGCAGAGTTGAACTAGATATGGTCCGTGTGATTAGTAAGCACAATTCTTTTGTTCTGAACCAGCTCACTCTTTTGGCTTACAGGAAACTCAAAATAGTAGAAGAGTGCGGTTTTCTCAAAAGCAGAGTGTTTTTCTCTTTAGGCAACACAGTGGTGAATTCACCTTCATAAAGGGAATTGAATGACATGCATTCTATTATCCTAGGAGCAAGAGTTCATTTCAGGTAAGGAATTTCTCTATTTGGCTCCCATTGAGATACACAGTGCAAATGGCACTCGTGTCTATTCTCAGCAAGTACAGTGAATTGGATTGAAGAGAAGCTACTATTTTGCTCAGTTTCCTAAGAAGAGTTGAACTAGATATCGTCCGTGAGTTTAGGAAGAAGAGGTCTTTTGATCTGAAAAAGCTCACTGTTCTGGCTGTATAGGAAATTACATAGAGTAGATGATAGATCTTTTCTCAAAAGCATAGTGTTTTTATCTTGCAACAGTGCAATTTCAGTTCTTTTCTGATAAGGAAAGTCACTCTTGGGCTCCCTTTTAGATACACAGTGCAAAGGGCACTCACTTCTGTTGACAGCAAGTACAATGCTTTGGATGTAAGAGAAGCCACTGTTTTGCTCAGTTTCCTAAGCAGAGTTGAACTAGATATGGCGTGGGTGTTTAGGAATCACAGTTTTTTTGTTCTGTTTCAGCTCACTGTTCTGGCCTCATACGAAACTCCATATAGTCGAAGAGTGTGCTTTTCTCAAAAGCAGAGTGTTTTTTCAGTTTAGGCAACCCAGTGTTGAATTCACCTTCCTAAATGGAGTCGAATCACATGCAGTGTCTTATCCTAGGAGCAACATTTCTTTTCGGGTAAGGAAAGTCACTTGGGCTCCCATTGAGATACACAGTGCAAAGGGCACTAGCATCTGTCCCCAGCTAGTACAGTGCAAAGGGCACTCGCTTCTGTTGACAGCAAGTACAATGCTTTGGATGTAAGAGAAGCCACTGTTTTGCTCAGTTTCCTAAGCAGAGTTGAACTAGATATGACCCATGTGTTTAGGAAGAACAGTCATTTTGTTCTGTCCCAGGTCACTGTTCTGGCTGGATACGAAATACAGGGAGGAGAAGAGTGGGCTTTTCTCAAAAGCAGAGTGTTTTTCACTTTAAGCAACCCAGTGCTGAATTCACCTTCATTAATGGAGTTGAATCACATGCAGTCTCTTACTGAATCTCCGAGTAACTGTTCTTTTCAGGTAAGGAAATTGGCTATTGGACTCCCATTGAGATACACAGTGCAAATGGCACTCGCATCTGTTCCCAGCAATTACAGTGCATTGGATGGAAGAGAAGCTACTGTTTTGCTCAGTTTCCTAAGGAGAGTTGAACTAGATATGGCCCATGTGTATAGGAAGAACAGTTAATTTGTTTTGAGCCAGGTCCCAGTTCGGGCTGTATACTAAATACAAGAGAGCAGACGAGTGTGCTTTTCTCAAAACCAGAGTGTTTTTCTCTTTAGGAAACCCAGTGTTGAAATCAGTTTCCTAAATAGAGTTGAATTACAGGCAGTCTCTTATCTTGCGAGCAAGAGTTCCTTTCCAGTAAGGAAGTAAGTATTGGGCTTCCTTTGAGATTTACAGGGTAAAGGGCTCTCGTGTCTGTTCCCAGCAAGTACAGTGTATTGGATGGATGAAAAGCTACTGTTTTGCTCAGTTTCCTAAGCAGAGTTGAACTAGATACGGCCTGTGTGTTTAGGAAGCACAGTTCTTTTGTTCTCAGCCAGCACACTGTTCTGGCTGTATCGGAAATACAGGGGAGCAGAAGAGTGTGCTTTTATCAAAAGCAGAGTGTTTTTCTCTTTATGCAACCCTGTGTTGAATTCACCTACATTAATGGACTTGAATCACATGCAATCTCTTCTGTTACTAGCAACAGCTCTTTTCGGGAAAGGAAAGTCATTATTGGGCTGCCATTGAAATACACAGAGCAAATGGCACTGGCATCTGTTCCCAGCAATTACAATAAGAGTGTGCTTTTCTCAAAAACAGAGTGTTCTTCTCTTTAGGCAACCCAGTGTTGAATTCACCTTCAAAAACGGAGTGGAATCACATGCAGTCTGTTCTTCTATGAGCAATAGTTCCTTTCATGTAAGGAAAGTCCCTATAGTGCTCCCATTGAGATACACCATCCAAATGGCACTCAAGTCTTTTCCCAGCAAGTACAGTGCACTGGACGGAAGAGAATCTACTGTTTTGCTCAGTTTACTAAGCAGAGTTGAACTAGATATGGCCCGTGTGTTTAGGAAGCACAGTTCGTTTGCTCTGAGACAGCTCACTCTTCTGGCTGTATAGGAAATACAGAAGAGTAGAAGAGTGAGCTTTTCTCAAAAGCAGAGTGTTTTTCTCTTTCAGCAACCCGTTGTTGAATTCAAGTTCATGAACGGGGCTGAATCACATCCAGTCCCTTACTTAATAGACAAGCAACACTTCTTTTCAGGTAAGGAAACTCGCTATTGGGTTCCCATTGAAATACACAGTGAAAATGGCACTAGCGATTGTTCCAAGCAAGTACAGTGCAGTTGATGGAAGAGAAGCTACTGTTTGGCTCAGTTTCCCAAGCAGAATTGAACTATATATGGCCCGTGTATTTAGGATGCACAGTTCTTTTGTTATGAGCTAGCTCACTCTTCTGCATGTATGCTTTTCTCAAAAGCAGAATGTTTTTCTCTTTAGGCAATCAAGTTTTGAATTCAGTTTCATAAAAGGAGTTGAATCACGTACAGTCTCTTATACTACAAGGAACAGTTCTTTTCTGGGAAGGAAAGTCACTATTGGGCTCCCAAAGAGATACACAGAGCATATGGCACTCGTGTGTTCCCATTAAGTGCAGTGCATTAGATGGAAGAGAAGTTACTGTTTTAATCAGTTTACTAAGGAGAGTTGAAATAGATATGGCCCATGTGTTTAGGAAGAACAGTTCATTTGTTCTGAGCCAGGTCACAGTTCTGGCTGTCTAGGAAATACAGGAGAGGAGACCAGTGTGCTTTTCTCAAAATCAGAGTGTTTTTCTCTTTAGGCAACCCAGTGTTATATTCAGTTTAATAAATAGAGTTGAATCACATGCAGTCTCTTATCCTATGAGCAACAGTTCCTTTCGGGCAAGGAAGTCCCTATTGGCCTGTCTTTGAGATATACAGGCAAAGGGCTCTCACGGCTGTTCCCAGCAAGTACAGTGCATTGGATGGAAGAGTAGTTACTGTTTTGGTCATTTTCCTAAGCAGAGTTGAACTAGATATGGCGTGGATGTTTAGGAAGACTAGTTCTTTTGTTTTGAGCCAGCTCACTGTTCTGGCTGTATTGGAAATACGGGAGAGCAGAAGATTGTGCTGTCATAAAAAGCAGAGTGTTTTTCACTTTAGGCACTGCCGTGTTGAATTCACCTTCATAAACGGAGTTGAATCACATGTAGTCACTTATCCTATGAGCAACAGTTTTTTTCAGGTAACGAAAGTC
>CABHPP010115115.1:251-16311 GCA_902168425.1 Peromyscus attwateri | reverse complement strand
TGTGGATCCCTTAGGAAGGTGGAGCCTAGGTTCTATGGAGCAAACAGTGGAATGCAATGGCCAGATGTGTGATGAGTAGGTGTGAGGGGCACTGGGGGAAGCAGGGAATTCACAAGAATATGGGCTGGGTCTGCTGAATGCTGTGAGGAGATGGGGGTGAGCTGGATGTTGGGGTGAGCATCAGCCAGTGTGGCGGTCAGGACTGGTGAAGGAGAACGGTAAGGCCATGTGTAATGGAAGTGTTGGTAAGTGTTGGCGTCTACCTAGGACAGAAAGTTAGGGTAGTGCTGTGCTAAGGGAAGGAAGGTCACAGCTGGAAGTTTCTACCATGGGATGGCTCATTCATGTGCTTCCCTTTAAATCTGTTAGGCAAAACTGAGACTGAGGGGGAGATACTGTTATTTACTCATGAGGGGAAGCGATAACTCTTTACGAGAAAGAAAGGAAGAAAGAGAGAGAGAGAGAGAGAGAGAGAGAGAGAGAGGGAGGGAGGGAGGGAGGGAGGGAGGAAGGGATTCATTTTGATTTTCGGGGGGAGCTGAGAGGAAAGAAGTTGGTCAGGAGAGAAAGGGAGAGAATCTGAAGAATGTCCCAAGGGGCCCTGGTATCCCTCAGGGAACTCAGCCCGAAGGTGGATCCAGGGTGCTTTTGATGGCATGCTGGGAATTGTCTTCATTCTGCCCTGCCTGTCCCACCTCTTGGGCCTAGAGTATCGCTCACTGAGTCTAACCTCAATCCTCATGTTTCTGTCCCCTCCATTTGTGCTTGTAGGTAGATTGGTGTCACCTGCCTTCCCCTCTGCCCTCTGGGTGCCAAGCCTGCAGCCTGTAGCCTGCCCTTCAGCCGCAGTCCCGCCTGATCTCCGAACCTTCCAGGCCACCTGCAGCCTGTAACCAGACACTGTTTGCTCCCAGCAGGCCCCCCCCCCCCCCCCAGCCAGCTTTGTACAGTTTCATTTCTGATCTCTCCAGAGCCTGGGCAGAGAATACCCCTATCTAGGCTAGTGACCTTCGCCTGCGCCCTGGTTAATATTTGTCCAATCCAAAGGCAGTGGGGCTCTGCCCCCTGTGAGATATAAGCTGGCCCAGGGCTGCTCTGCTTCCCGCTTGGCCTGAGCCACTCCGAGCTCCCTGCCCACCGGCATCATGGCCAAGGGCTTCTACATTTCCAAGACCCTGGGCATCTTGGGCATTGTGCTGGGTGTGGCAGCTGTGTGCACCATCATAGCCCTGTCAGTGGTCTATGCTCAGGAGAAGAACAGGAATGCAGAGAACTCTGCCACAGCTCCCACGCTCCCTGCCACCACCTCGACTACCACCTCGGCCACCACCTCAACTACCACCTCGGCCACCACCTCAACTACCACCTCGACTACCACCTCGGCTACCACGTCTCCTGCCACCCCAGGCACTACTGTAGATCAAAGCTTACCTTGGAATCAGTACCGCCTGCCCAGGACTCTGATACCCGACTCCTACCGGGTGACTCTGAGACCCTACCTCACCCCCAATGAACAGGGCTTGTACATCTTTGAAGGTAACAGTACTGTTCGCTTTACCTGTAACGAGACCACAGATGTCATCATCATCCACAGCAAAAAGCTCAACTACACCCAAAAGGGAAGCCACAGGGTGGAGCTGCGCGCTCTGGGTGATACCCAGGCACCTGGCATCGCCAGCACTGAGCTGGTAGAGCTCACGGAGTACCTGGTGGTGCACCTGCAGGGGTCCCTGGTAAAGGGCCAGCAGTATGAGATGGAAAGCCAGTTCCAGGGGGAGCTGGCCGATGACCTGGCTGGATTCTACCGTAGTGAGTACGTGGAGGATGGCGTCAAGAAGTAAGTTCCAGGGCCATGGGCACAGGCTGAGGTGGGGCTGCATCTGAGGACCATGGGAAGGAGGGGCTGGAACCTTCAGGAGACCTCAGTAGCTCGGTTGGTCTTCTGTAGTGGCGGCGGTGGCGGCGGCGGCGGCGGCGGCGGCGGTGGTGGGGGACAGTACTGGGGGTAGTGTCTTTTGTACCCTAGGGATGTGGGATAGAAGGGTTCCTTGGACAGACAGGAATACTGAGAGGAGAGAAAATTGCCTGGGATGACCCCTCAGCTCACACAGGCATGGAGCCTGCCAGGGTTTGGATGGAGTCTGGAAGCTTTGGTCTCCCATGGCAGTTTGTTGACCAGGGTCCTGCGGCTGTGTGGAGTGGGGTGAAGGACAGTAAGCAGGTTGGGACAGGCTTCCATGCACCCCTTCTTCTGTAGCACCCTCTCTAACACTCTGATTTGGACAGAGTGGTGGCCACAACGCAGATGCAGGCTCCTGATGCCCGGAAATCCTTCCCCTGCTTCGATGAGCCAGACATGAAGGCCGTATTCAACATCACCCTCATCCACCCCGCCAACCTCACAGCTCTGTCTAACATGCTCCCCAAAGGTGAGTCTGGCTACCCTGGGCTTGCCCTGGACTGGAGTGCAGGGCAGGAAGCCCACACGCTTACACACCCCATGCCTAGGTTCCAGTTCCCTTCCTGAAGACCCTTCCTGGAATGTCACGGAGTTCAATCCCACCCCCAAGATGTCCACGTACCTGCTGGCCTACATTGTGAGCGAATTCAAACACATAGAATCGGTCTCACCTGATAATGTCCAGGTATGGAACTGGGCCTGTATGTTCTGGGACAGCACCGGCCCTGACTTGAGGGACCTTCTCAGATCTTCTCAGTGCTAGCTTCTGAATTATTAGGCTGTGTAGTCCCAGCTCTGAGTGATCCCACATGCTCTCAAGCATTTCCCAGTCTGTGTTTGGAACACGGAAATCACAATTCCTCTTCCTTAAGGAGGCTCCTGACCATAGGAGACAGATCATTGCTGGTTGTTTGTTTCTGTTCATTTTTTTCTCCACTACTGGGTATTGAGCCTGGGGCTTTGTGCATACTATACAAGTTTTCTTCTACCTCTGGTTTATATCACCAACCCTTTTTTAAAAACCCATTTTAAAATGTATTTTTAATTATGTGTGTGAGTATGTGTTTGTATGTGGGTACGTACACAGGAGTACAGGTGCCTGTGGAGACCAGAAGGAAGTGTCAGATCCCTTGGAGCTGGAGTTACAGTGGTTGTGAACCAGACATAGGTATTAGGAATCAGACCTGGGTCCTCTGGAAGAGCAGCAAGCACTCTCAGCCTCTAAACCCACTCTCCAGCCTCTTTTACTTTTTTTTTTTTTTTTTGGAGACAGAGTCTTTGAGATAGTCTTCTGGCTGTTCTAGAATTCACTGTGTAGACCAGGCTGTCCTAGAACTTACTGCTTTCTTATAGAACCCAGGACCACCACAATGGACTGGACCCTCCCATATCAATCGCTAACTAGGAACATACTTAGAGACTTGCTTACAGCCCAGTGAGAAATGGAGGCATTTTCTCAGTTGAGATTCCCTTCTCTCAGATGACTCTAGCCTGTCAAATTGACATAAAATTAGCCAGCACAGCCACTGAGCCATCCTTCCACCCTTCTGTTTTAAATATTGAGACAGGGTCCACTAGTGCCCAGGCTGGTCTTGAACTTGTGACCCTCCTGCCTCCTAAGTGCTCCTCCTAAGTGCTGAGCTTATAGGCATATGATACCATGCTCAGTTTTCTCAGTTTAATCTAGTTGGTCCCCATCCTGACTTACCAGGGACCTCCAGCTCACTGGATCTTGGGACTCCTACCCACTCTCCTTAGGATCCCAGAGGATCCCAAACCTGACCTCTTCTCTCTCATTGTGCAGATTCGAATCTGGGCTCGGCCCAGTGCCATTGATCAGGGCCATGGTGATTACGCCCTCAATAAGACAGGCCCCATCCTAAGCTTCTTTGCCCAACATTATAATACAGCCTACCCTTTAGAAAAGTCTGGTGAGTGACCGTGGGGCCTCCTTCGGGTGGTAGTCCTAGGATCCCCATGCCCTCCCATTAACACATGGCTCCGTTCCACAGACCAGATTGCTCTGCCTGACTTCAACGCTGGAGCCATGGAGAATTGGGGGCTCGTGACCTACCGTGAGAATGCCCTGCTCTTTGATCCAGATTCCTCCTCCATCAGCAACAAGGAGCGGGTGGTCACTGTGATTGCTCACGAGTTGGCCCATCAGGTAGATAGCTGTGGAGAAGCAAGATGGAGCAGAGGCCTTGGAGTGTTCAGTCCTCACCTGGCCTGTGCCTAGTCAGCGCATGGTTAGATGCTGTTAATGATGACAAGGCCTGTGAGGCTCAGCAAGCTCATTTGTGTCCCCGGCAGTGGTTCGGAAACCTGGTGACGGTGGCCTGGTGGAATGACCTGTGGCTGAACGAAGGCTTTGCCTCCTATGTGGAATATCTGGGTGCTGATTTTGCAGAGCCCACCTGGAATCTGGTGAGCCACCATTCTGGGAACTGGGCCGAGGTGGGAGAGTAGAGTGCCTCTGATGCCCCTCCTGGGCCAGTCTCCTAATGGCATTTGGGGACTCTGCAGCCAGACCTCATAGTGCAGAATGAATTATATCGTGTGATGGCTGTGGATGCACTCGCCTCCTCCCACCCCTTGTCCAGCCCTGCCAATGAGGTCAACACGCCGGCTGAGATCAGTGAGATGTTCGACAGCATCAGCTACAGTAAGGTGAGCTCCCTGGCTTCCTGGAGGCCCTGAGAGTCCCGGGGTGTGGGGAGGGATGTATCCTGCATAGAGCCTCACCACAGCTGCTGCTCTGGGGATGTTTGTCCCTGGTAGCCAGCTTGGCCTCCTGAGCTCTCTCTCACCCCACCCCCAGGGAGCCTCAGTTATTAGGATGCTCTCCAGCTTCCTGTCCGAGGACCTGTTCAAGAAGGGCCTTGCAGTAAGTACAGCACCGGGGGGTGGGGGGTGTCCCTCTGCATGCTGGCTCTCCCCTGGCACAGCCCTCCACAGCTCTGGGTACCACTCAGCCCTTACCAAGATTTGTTGTCCCACAGTCTTATCTCAATGCCTTCAAATACTCGAACACCGTTTATCTGGACCTGTGGGAGCACCTGCAGATAGTGAGTAACCTGCCTTCTCCACTAAGGTCCTAAGGCTCAAAGTCCCTGGGGACAGCATGTGAGCGACTGTGCCCAGCTTCCCTGTTCACCAGGCCAGGCAAACTGTTGGGGGCCTCAGTGGTTCGTCTATAAGATGGGTGTAAAGATGGCTCCTTAAAGAGGGTGGTTAAGACCCCTGCTCACTGTCCACTTCAGGTTCGTTCTTTCTTTTTCTTTCTTTCTTTCTTTCTTTCCTTTCTTTCTTTCTTTCTTTCTCCCTTCCTTCCTTCCTCCCTTCCTCCCTTCCTTCCTTTCTCTCTCTCTCTCTCTCTCTCTCTCTTTCTTTCTTTCTTTGTGGGTTCTCTTCAGTTGGTCCTCTCATCTTGTTTCTGAGGCAGGGTCTATCTTTTTTCTTCATGAACAACTCCCCATCTCACCTTAGGGGTGCTGGGATTACAGATGCATGCCAACACATTTGGAGACGGGGTTCTGTTAGTGTTGGCTGTCCTGAAACTTGCCCTGTAGACTAGGCTGGTCTCGAACTCACAGAGATCCTCCTGTATTTGCCTCTACAGCATAGCCTACTGGCCTACCACACCAGAGCCGGCCCACTTGAGGTTCTTGCTCAGACAGACGCACCATGGTGGGCCCCGTGGGGTCCCAGTGCTGAGAACATGAACTTTAAGGCCCCTCTGCCCAAACTACTACCTCTACCCCCTTCCTCTTCCTTATCCTCCTTTTCCTCTTTCTTCTGCCAGAACTTTGGAACCAGCCATTTAACTGGCTCAGCACTCCCAGCTGCCCTGGGCCCGTGCCCCTCCCTACCTGGCACGTCCTTGCACACACCAGCATCTGGGATGCAAACTCTGACCCTCCATCCCCTCCCTGCTTCACATCCCGCCCCCCAGCCACCATGCCCTCCTGCCTTCCCCAGAGGCGCCTCTCCTCGGGACTGGAGTCCACCCTGCCCACGAGCCCTCATCCCTTTGTCTCCCCCCACCACTTGCCTCCCAGTCTGCTCTGCTGCAGACTTTGCCCACCCCTCCTCAGCCCCACCCACCTCTCCCCATCAGGGTTCCCTCCAGAGGCCTAGGGCCCTGTCTTCCTGCCCAACCACTCCCTGGTTGCTGTTGTGTCCTTCTGGGCCCCAAGGCCATCTCACTGGGGAGGGGATGTCACAGAGTCACAGCTGGGCAGGTTCCAGTGCCCCGCCCCCTCCCCTAGCCTGTCTGTTAACTTCTCCCCCACCCCCACCGTTCTGGCAGCTGACCAAGTGGTGCACCACCACCACCGGCTCCTTCCTCCACCACTGGCCCTCCTGCCCTCCAGAGAAGTTTGCCCCCCTTCCCTCTCCTGTCTTCTGTGGCCCCAGACCTCCCCGCCTCAGCTTTCCCTTCTGACAGCCCCTCCTCTGCCCACTTGTCAGGGGTTCACAGTCACTAACAGATGCCTTTGGCTTTTTGCTGTGACTCAAAAGCGGTGCCCACGTATTTGACAAATGGTGAAAAAGACTCAAGAAGACAGTAACAAGGGAGGGCATCCCCATTCCCTCCTCTTGGGGTGCTTTTCCTCCACACCCCACAGTCCTGTTCCTTGCTCCTGCCTGTGACATTGGGCTCTGCTTTCTCTCTCTCTCTCTGTTCTTCCCATCTCTAAACATTCAGAAGGTGCCCTGGCCATGGGCCACAGCTTGGGGGCACACACAGGTGTGCTACCAATGTGGAGTCAGCTAGAGGCAGGGAGGCCCCCCAGCTCACCTAGCACTGGGCAGACAAAGAGAGGCAGAGCTGGATGGGGTCCCTTGTCCTCTGCCCCGCCCCCTGCCCGGCATAGACAGCACCCCAGGCCTAGGCTAGCCACAGTCTGCAGAGGTTGCCTGGGAGGTAGGCATAGGAGGATGGTGGTTTGACAGCCACACTGTATCCCTCGGACAGGCCGTGGACAACCAGTCAGAAATCCAACTCCCAAGATCCGTGCGCGAGATCATGGACCGCTGGACCCTACAGATGGGCTTTCCCGTTATCACTGTGGATACCAGTACAGGAGACATCTCCCAGGAACACTTCCTTCTTGACCCTGACGCCATTGTCACCCGCCCCTCAGAATTTAAGTGAGCAGATAGGGTCACCAAGGCTTGGGTCCCGGGGAAGGTCTGGCCACAAGGAAGGGGATCATGTAGGATCAAGAGCATGGTGACACTTGGAATCAGTGTTGGGCCATCACTGGGTACCTGAGAGGGGTACCCATGGTATGTCCAAGAGTTACCCATCATCACTTCCTGGCCTCCGGGTCTCTCACTGCAGCTACTCCTGGATCGTGCCCATTCCGTATCTCAAAGGGGGACAGCAGCAGCAGGGTCACTACTGGCTGGAAACCCAGAAAGGTAATCCAGCCACATCTTATCTTCTGGCTCTTGGCCCATGTTCTGGGGGGTGGTGGGAGAGCTGAGTGAAGATTCCCTTCATTATTTCACTCAACAAATGGAACTGATGACTTTGTTTCCACTTTCCACCTTGCTTCTGTGTGCTGATGACTTTGTTTCCACTTTCCACCTTGCTTCTGTGTAGCCTTGGGCAAGTTACCATGCCTCTCTGGCCTTCATTTCCTTTTCTATCAAGTTGACTGTATCTGCTCCATTGAGCTGTGTGAGAATTACAGGCGAGAATTCCCGTAAGATGCTTAGGACAGTGATCGGCAAGTACAGTGAGCTGCCTCATATGACCAGGCACTGAAGAATCGAAGGTGAAGGCCGGTCACTCACAGGCGGGAGAAGGAAGGCATGCAATTCGAAACACCCAGGAACCCTCCAACAGTCTAACTGTAGAGTCTGGCTGGGGTGATGGGTGGTGAGCTAGGGATCAGGGGCTCAGTTCCATGCAAAGGCCCAGAAAGTGAATTGTGTCACACACAGGGTACCAGTGGAAGTTGGCTAGGCAGGATAGATGCTGAGAGGAGGCTTGGGGTCCTTCATGGTCTTCTGAGTACACTCCCCTCGGCCCTACTCCACAGCCCAGGATAACATGTTCAAGACCTCTGCGGCCGATGAGTGGGTCCTGCTGAACCTTAATGTGACAGGCTATTACCAGGTCAACTACGATGCAGACAACTGGAAGAAGATTCAGAATCAGCTGCAGGAAGGACTTTCTGTGGGTATCCCTCTTGCCCTGTCCCCCATGGTATGATGGGCCATCAGACTGAAAGGTCTGTCCCCTCTTGTAAGCCCAAAGTCACACTGTTTCCCTTTCTAGGCTATCCCTGTCATCAATCGTGCCCAGATTATCTACGACTCCTTCAATCTGGCCAGGTGAGTGCCCTCCTGACTGAACACAGAAACCTGTGACTAACAGTGACTCGCCCTGGGTCTCCCCTGCTGTCCTAGATGCCCACCAGGTGCTGTGCCAGGGGCACCCAGAGCAGCTTCCTGGGGTCCTCACATGACCATTTCACAGAGAAGGACTCTGACAGTGTAAGAATACCTTACTTCAAGTGTCACAGCCGAGCTGGGCGGTGGTGGCACACGCCTTTAATCCCAGCACTCGGGAGGCAGAGGCAGGTGGATCCCTGTGAGTTCGAGGCCAGCCTGGTCTACAGAACGAGATCCAGGACAGCACCAAGCTACGCAGAGAAAAACTCTGTCTGGAAGAAACAAACAAACAAAAAACAACAACAACAACAAAATCCAAGTGTCACAGCAGCCACACACACACAGGCCTGTCCTGCTCTACCTTCCACTTTTCACCCACAGCCCCAGCTTTCTCGAATGCTGTGTGTACACAAGTGTGTTTGCACATCAGACCTATGTTTGGTGCTTTAAAATAAAAAAAAATCTAGGATGAAAAGGACAGAAGAGACAGAGCTTGGGCACCACGGTGCTTACTGAACACCTACTGTGTTCATGTTGAGATGCTGAGCTCTTTGACATGAGTGGCATGCCCCAGAGACATCTGTGGACCAAATGCCCACAGATGGCCTAAACCAGAAGAGGGAGGAAAGGTCCAGTTAGAAGTGCTCAGTCTGGAGTCAGTAAAGTGCTTGCCACCCAGCATGAGGACAACCGAGTTCAGATTACCTGAGCCCATAAAAGCCTGGTGCAGCAAAGCATTATAGCAGTGTACTATACCCCTAACACCGGTGGGGAGAGACAGGTACCTGAGCTCATTGGCCAGCCAGCCTCATGGACTCCATGAGTTCCAGGTTCAGTCAGAGACCCGTGTCTCAAAAAATAAGATGGAGAGTGACCGAGAAAGACACACACCCAATGCTGGCCTCTAACTTCCCCATTCATAAATAACATTCACATATACCTGCAAGCACACGTGCACACATCCACAGGAACACATACTATCACACACACACACACACACACACACACACACACACACAATGCACACAAATAAAGACAAAAACAAAGAAAAGTTCAGCAGACTTGAGAGCATGAAGCTCTGAGCTGGGTCTCTTTTGAATTGTGTAGCTTTGGGGGAAATCAGTATATATCTCACCACGTGTGATGGTGCACACCTTTAATCCCAGTATTTGGGAGGTAGGTGGATCTCTGAGTTCAAGGTCAGCATGGCCTACATAATGAGTTCCAAGACAGCCGGGGCTAGTGGAAAGACCCTGTCTCAAAATAAAAACAAAAACAAAAAGACAAAAATTATCAATGGTAAAAACTAAATAAATGAGGATAACAGACAGGAAAACATGACTGGCAGTAGGTTGAGGGGGGCTCCATGGGTGACAGCAGAGAGCACCCATGTCAGTCTCCTATGGAAAATATGAAGGCATCAGGGGACCCAGGCTTGGGTGTGTCCTTGAGAGCCTGAGCCAGGGTCCCCAGGGTGTAGCTGGGTTGGGTGGGTGCTGACCTCAGCCCTCCTGTTTGTCTCTAGTGCTAGAAAGATACCCATCACTCTGGCGCTGAACAACACCCTCTTCTTGGACCACGAAACTGAGTACATGCCCTGGGAGGCCGCCCTGAGCAGCCTTAGCTACTTCAAGCTCATGTTCGATCGCTCCGAGGTCTATGGCCCCATGATGGTATGAGTTGCTGACATCCCAGTGTCTGAGTCCCACCCCTGGGAAGTCAATAGGTGCACTGCCTGTCCAAGTTCTTTCAAGAAAATACTCTTGGGGAGGATGACAGAGTAAGAGGGATCTGTTGTTGGCATTTTACTCTTTTGGGGGGCCCGCCACTCAGCTCCCAAATAAATCACACACAGAGGCTTACTCTTAATTAGGAGTGCCCGGCCTTAGCTTGGCTTAGTTTCTAGCCAGCTTTTCTTATCTTAAATTATCCCATCTACCCTTTGCCTCTGGGCTTTTCCCGTTCTCTAACTTCTGTGAATCTTTCTCTTACTCTGTGGCTTGCTGAGTAGCCAGGTGGCTGGCCCCTGATCCTCTGGCTGCTAGATCTCCTCACTCCTCCATCTCTCTTTGCCAGCCCCACCTATCCTTTCTCCTGCCTCGCTATTGGCCGTTCAGTTCTTTATTAGACAGACCATCAGGTGTTTTACACAGGCACAGTAACACAGCTTCACAGACTTAAACAAATGCCACTTAAACAAAAGTAACACACCTTAAAATAGTATTCTACTACAGGGATCTAGAAAGAGCAGGCAGAGAGAAGGTTGGGAGAATGGATACTTCCCCTTGGCCCCCCAAAGTAAAGACAAGATTCCTAGCAAAATCTGCCCATTGGAAACACGGGAAATCAATGCTGTGGGGAGGCCCAGAGAGGACACTGCGCTGGAAGGCGAAGGCCTAGCTTACCAGCCGTGCGTCCTAGGCAGCTGTTCCCAGCAGCACCACATGCTGAGGTGTGGAGCTGGTCACCACAGCCCATCCTCCCAGGCTGGCAGTTAGGCACTGGTCTAACAGGCTTTGACACGTTCAGAGCATGGCTTAGACATGTGAAGCTCCCACTGGAGAGACCAGAGATGTAGGAGCTGGCTCAGAACGAAGCCACACCCGTGCATCCTTCATAAAAGGGCAAACATCAAAGAAATACTTATGTGTCCGATAGCTGGGACTGGCTGAGTGACACTGCAGTGCGCATTTGGTGGAATGTTCACAGCTCTGTAGACCACATTTAAGAGAGTTTTGTTGTTGGGGTTTGATATTGTGTGTGTGTGTAGGCCAGAGGTCAATACCATTTTGGCTACCCTGACTAGCCAGCATCTGTGTCTGGCCACTCTAGAGCTGTGCTTACATGCATGTGCTTATATGGGTTTTGGGGATCTGAATTCAAGTCTTCATGCTTAGGCAGCAAGCACTCCTTCTATCTTATTTTTTGAGCTCACTGACCCTAGAGCCCACCATATCAGCTAGGCTGGTCAGGAACCCCCGGGGACCCTTATGTCACCAGTTCCTAGCACTGGGATTGCTGGTACTGCTGATGTGTTTGGTTGATGTGTCTTCATGCATTAGTGGTGTGTGTGTGTGTGTGTGTGTGTGTGTGTGTGTGTGTGTTCTGGGAAATTAACTCATGTTTACATGGCAAACCCTTGATTCACGGAACTATCTCCCTAGCCCCATTTTTGGTTGTTTTTTGTTTTGTTGTTTTGTTTTGTTTTTTATTTGTTCCTTTTTTTAGATAGTCTTTGTAGGTTGGCCGGGGACTCTTTTTTTTTTTTTTTTTTGGTTTTTTGAGACAGGGTTTCTCTGTGTAGCTTTGTGCCTTTCCTGGATCTCGTTCTGTAGACCAGGCTGGCCTTGAACTCACAGAGATCCGCCTGCCTCTGCCTCACAAGTGCTGGGATTAAAGGCATGCATCACCATTGCCCGGCTTGGCGTGGAACTCTTTAGAAATTTTTTTATTTTTAATTTTTTGTGTGTATAGGTGCTTCGCCTGTACCTATGTTTGCACACCATGTGTGTGCCTGGTGCTCAAGGAGACCAAAAGAAGGTCTTGGGGCCTTGGGTCCCCTGGAACTACATTTACAGATGGTTATGAGCCAACATGTGGGTGCTGAGAATCATATCTGGGTCCTGTGGAAGAGCAGCAAGTGCTCTTAACCCCTGAGTCATCTTTTTTTCTTTTTTTAATTAAATTTAAAAGTAACCCACTATCAGCCTAGGATAGCAAATGCATATTTTGGTAAAGGGACTTGCCCTGGATCCTTGCTTGCCCAGGATCCTCTCAGGCTGGTACTGTAGTGACATCACAATACCAGCATTCAGCATACCCCTGGTGTTCATATTCCCTTCGGAGCCAGCTGGAGTGCTGTGTCGGCACGGGTTACCCTGTCTAGAAAGGCTTCGTGGACTGCTCCCACAGGAGGGCTCGTGTGTTTCCTGGAGTCTCCTGACGCTTCCAGGACTGTCATGGCTCAGGCCATGTGCACGGTCCTGATCTTTCTGCTTAAGCAGCGCTCTGCTTCCCGAATCCCGTGGCTCCCTTGTCTGTTTTCTCTCAGGGAGTCCATGTTCTGAGAGTTTGGAGGAAGGATCTGTGAGGGTGGGTTTTCTCAGGCAAGCTGTCAGGAATGTCTTTTATTTTGCTTTCACACTGGACTGATTTGGAAGTTTCTGAATTGGAAATCATTCCTCAGAATGTCTAAGGTCTTGACCTGTTGACACCAGGATTCTCATGTTGCAGTTGGAAAGCCCAGAGCTTCTGTCATTTCCAGTTCTTGGGACGTGACCAGTTTCTCTTCCTGGAAACTTCTGGGCTCTTGTAGCAGTCCTGGTGGGCCAGTCTCGGGTTTTCTCAGTGTGGACGTAGATGTGCTGTGTCAGAGCTATTTTATTGTCCCTCTGAAATTCTCCCGTCTGTTGTCCATTTCATGTCTGTCTGGAAGTCTGAGCGACTCCACTTCGTTCTCTTGTTTGGGCCTGATTTTTATGTCTCTCCCAGTTTCCAGCTTGGTGAGTCTCCGCTCTCCCCCAGGGCGGGTCCCCTCAGTGTTTGCCCCTCACCTGCAGGATGTTTCTATTCTTCCCTCTGGTCCCTGGTCCCGGCGTCCTCTACGGTGTCTTCTCTCTTGAGGGTAGTTATTACAGGGCTTTTGAAGTTTCCTTTTTCCCTCTGTTGACTTTTCCTCCGAGGTTTCTATTTGTTTTGGTCTCCTGTCAAGTTGGAGACTGAGAGGCCTTTTTGGATTTGAGAGTGAGGCAATAAACAGTGACCGAAGCCATACCAGAATCGGAATGGAACAGATTAGCTAGGCCCACGAAAGGGCGTGGTGGTGCACACCTTACCCCAGCACTCAGAGGACAGAGGTAGGAGGATCTCAGAGTGTGGGTTCAGGCTAGTCTACGTAGCGAGTTTCTGGCTAGTCAGGGCTACATAGTGAGACCGCACCTCGATGACCATGATGGCGACAAAAAGGGATTGGAAACTCCATGGGGAGGTGGAGTTTGTCACCTGTAGATCTCACCGTGGGAAGGCCTGGTGGCCAAATAATTCTTCACTGGAGACCCTCAAAAATTAGGGGCTTGGGAGGCTGGGGTGTAGCTTAGTGACAGCGTGTGTGTACAGCCTTGAATCTGACACAAAAACCAAGAGAAAGGACTAAGCGTAATTAGATATTTCTATCAAACTGTCAAAGAACAGAAGTTAACAAAAAAAAAAAAAAAAGGAAGGAAGGACAGAGGAGAGAAAAGGAAATCAAATGAATATCCATAGGTCCTGGACGTCCTTTCAAGATCGTCTGGTGTCTCTGGCATGGGCTTCTGTTGTATGTAATGAAGCTGGCAGTGCCCACTGATGGGGGTCAGGGTGGGAACTGATGGAAACCTCCTCCTCTGACCTCCTTGTAACCCTTCTCACTGTGTGTGTAGTGCCCAGTACCCCCAGCCTCTCTGGTCTAGCACCTCCTGTGAATGAGGCCAGCTGCCTCTGGATACAGCGGCCAGGCTGGAGTTTGACTTACAGATGTGGATTCCAGCCTCTACTCACAGCCCTAGCCTTCCCCATGCCCTTTAATTTTGAGCCTCATTACAGCAAGTCCTTTTTTCTTCCTTCCTTCCTTCCTTCCTTTTTTTTTGTTTTTGTTTTTGTTTTTGTTTTGTTTTTTGAGAAAGGATTTTCTGTGTAGCCCTGGCTGTCCAATAACTCACTATGTAGATCAGGCTGGCCTTGAACTCACAGAGATCCGCCTGCCTCTGCCTCCTGAGTGTTGGGACTAAAGGTGTGCATCACCACCATCTGGCTAGCAAGTCCTTTTCTGCAAATCCTTGATCTCTGCCAGGCTGGGCCTGTCTCCCTCCTCACTTCCCAGCTGCCCTATGGTGACTTCTCAGCCCCCACTACCTCTCCTGCAAGAACCAAGATGCTCTTGGGGAGGGGAGAGTCGATTCCTTTTACCATTGGATAATGGCTTCAGTTTGTCACAAAGGTCGATCAGTCCAGAATCTGCAATTTAATTTAATAACAGTGTGGGGCTGACGTGAGGTTAGTAAAAAGAGTAGCGCACAGAATTAGCACAAGCTAAGAAAGGAAGGCAAGAATAAGAGGGGATGAACTTGCCAGTTTGAAAATCACAGTTTGGGTCCATCCTCTGTGTTTGCTTAGCTGTGTTTCCTAAATTTCTCACAATGAGATCAGGGAGGGAGACCTGGCGTCACAGTCAGAAACAATGCTGGGTGGACAAGCGGGTTAGGGTTGACCCTGGCTTTGAGGAGAAAGAACACCATTCAGTCATCTGAAACCTAGACTCCAGGTGCTGGCCTTGGGCAGGTGGACTTGGGTCCTTGACACAATTCCTACATTTTTTTCCCAGAGTTACCTGAAGAAGCAAGTCCAGCCCCTGTTTACTCACTTCAAAACTCTAACCAACAACTGGGCCGATCGCCCATCAACACTGATGGAACAGTAAGTGTGACGACCTTTGTGAGTCTGGAGGTCCCACATGACCTGAGATCTACAAGTTTTTCTCCTCTGCAACCTTCCATGTCTGACCACCATCCTTGAGGATCCACCTGGCTTCTTTTGGGTTTTGTGGGTTTCTTTGCCACAGGGTCTTATGTAGCCCAGGCTGGCCTAGAACTTTTGATCCTCCTGCCTCAGCCTCTCAAGTGCTAGAATTACAGACATGCACTACCACATTCAGTTTATACAGTGTTGGGATTAAACCCAGGGCTTCCTGAATGTGACAAACATCTACAAACTGAGCTACATCCCCAGCCCTGGCGTCATTAACAAAGACTCAAACTGACAGTCTGAGGCTGTCTGGGGAACCAAGAAATCACAGGCAGGAAGAAAACCGGACAAGCCCCAAAGGGTCAGGTGGAGAGCAGAGCCTTAGGCCCCTGGCCGTGTGTTGAGGGGACAGTCTTGGTGGGAGTCTGGGCAGGATGTGCTAACCACATGTCGCCCCTGGGACAGGTACAATGAAGTTAACGCCATCAGCACCGCCTGTTCCAGTGGTATCAGCGAGTGTAAGGACCTGGTTTCTGAGCTTTATAGTCGGTGGATGAGCAACCCTGATAATAACCCGTGAGTGCTCCCCTGTTCCTCCCCTGCCTGCCCTCATCGGCCCCTTGGACTAAGCAGTGGCCCAGGCCAGTCACTGGCAGCTCCTTGCTCCCTGCTCTCCACTGATCCTCTGCTCCTGACTCCCCTACACCAGGATCCACCCCAACCTTCGGTCTACTGTCTACTGCAACGCCATCTCTTTCGGCGGTGAGGAGGAGTGGAATTTTGCCTGGGAACAGTTCCGGAAAGCCACTCTGGTAAACGAGGCAGACAAGCTCCGAGCAGCCCTGGCCTGTAGCAAAGACGTGTGGATTTTGAACAGGTGAGGACCTGGCCCCACCCCACAGACTCAGCCGAGCCTCCATGCTCCTCTTCCTCCAGCCTTGTGCTGGTTGGTGAGGACAGAGAAGCTCAGAGACAAAACAATTACTTGCCAAAAGACCACGGGCTTAGTAAGTGACTGAGCCAAGACTGGAATACAGGGTCAGGGTCAGATCCTTAACTATTAACTGCTGTGGGCTCTGCTTTGAGCCTCAGGGCAGGGTCTCCTGCACCTGGGTGAGGTCTCCCCCACTCTGGTAGCCCTTTCAGAGGCCAGACCTGCCAAGTTCCAGAGACTACTGCTAGAGATTGTTC
>CABHPP010115114.1:35583-47628 GCA_902168425.1 Peromyscus attwateri | reverse complement strand
CCGTGGCCGGCTTATAAGACCAAATTTGACATTTCTGAGGGCTCCGCTTACAGGAGTGACATCTTCCTTCACCTTTTTGAAAATAGAAACCACTTCTACTGTGGTTTGTAGGCCTCATGGTTTCATCCGTTTTCTATCTTCCTGACAGGTTAAAACCCCTCAATCAATCGAGTGACCTCTGTCTGCTGGTGTGAATGAACTTCCTTTTATACATCTGGTCTTCTTCAGTGGGGTTTGCAGAGGGAAAAACTCAGCTCCCTGGAAGTCACTAATGGCATTTTTGTTGATTGTTGCCAGAACAGTGTCAAGCTGCTTGGTGTTTATTCTTTGTTTTAGTAAGATGGGGAAGGGAACTCTGAAAGTGGTGTATCCAGAACCGAAACTGCGTGTTCAGAAGTAAAGTCCAAAGCTGAGTCAGCAAGAATGGGTTGAATGCCTGCTAATCTAATACTGTAAACCCTCTGGGGACAGGCAAGAGCAGTGTGCCATCAAGAGTTTGTGACTGTAGTTTTCTTTAGGGGTGTGGCCCAGCTTAGAGCCTGGATCTGGATTCTGACTCAGCTGAGAATATATGGCCTCAGCTAAACCTATTAAGGTTCCTGAGTCTTTATTAGACTTATTTACAAAATAAGGATTTTTGAGAGTCAGATGAGTGGGCAGAATTCCGTTGCTTAGAGCAGGGCCTTCCAAGTGCATGGGTATCTCTCATAAATTATAACATCGAGATTTTCTTCAGTTCAAAGCAACATGCCGCTATTGAATTTCTTTTATTGCCAGTCTTAGGAACTGGTCTCTTCTTTGCAAGATGCATTTTGTTAGTTTCCTAATTCCTATTTGTTAGGGCAAAAATTTCTTGCACAGATCTGTTATTCAATAAAAGAAACTTAGGCTCTGTAAATGTATGTAATAAGTATTCTTGTTCTAGTGGGTCATCCCTGTCTCACGTTGGAGAGCAGATGTAAATGGGGATCGCACTTCTCTGTAGGGAAGATGCATAGTCTGATTTTATTTTGCTATTTGTTTTAAAAATATTTATGGGTGTTCTCTCTTTCTTCTCTCTGTGTGTGCTCGTGTGTGTGTGTGTGTGTGTGTGTGTGTGTGTGTGTGTGCATGCATGCATCTGTGCAGTTATATGTGCCTGTGCACCTGTGTGGAGCCCTGTGTGGAGCCCAGAAGATGATATTGGGCATCTCATCATTCACTGTTTGCCTATTCATTTGAGGACCATTCTCTCCCTGAACACATAAAAAAAATTGTGGGGTTTTTTTTTGGGGGGGAGCTGGGCTGGATCCTCCTGACTCCCCCCACCCCCAGGTGAGGTCACAGGTGTGCGTGGACTACCTGGCTTTTTAGATGCGTCCTGGGACCTGAAGACCTGAACTCTAGTACTCAGTGATTGGATAGTTGCTGTTCTTAGTGGAAGTGCCGCCTCTCCAGCTCCACTCTTTTTCTTACGGAATTCAATTTACTTAGGAAAGTAAGCAGTCAGGCATGTAAGTCTGAGACCAGAGAGCATGTTGACACAGTTCTGCTTGCTTAGTCTAAATTGGGGAACAGAGAACCTCACATTACTTAAATATTTTTGGTACGTGGTTGGGATAGAATAATGAACTTTTTTCTTTTTCTTTTTTTCCTATTCCCATCCATGTAACTTATCTCTCATTTCAATATAGAGAACAGGACTCTGTTAACTTTCACTTTTTAAAAACATATACCTGCAATCTGGTTACATAAATACACATGTTTTACACTTATGTATTTTTGAGTATGAGCTTTGAATGGTCTTTATTTTTCAGAGAATTCATATCTTGGATTTCCAGGTTTTTAGCAGCTGAAGGAAGCATGTCATCAGATAGGAAAGTACTGAAAACCCACCAGTTTTATTGGTTTGTGAGGCAGTCTGCTGAGCAGCCAGGCTGGCTTTGATCAGGTGGCTTCCCTAGCTGTCCCCACTACTCGGGAATCGTACTTGGTACGTTGCACAAAGTGAGTCAGGTTACATATTCTCCTGCTTTTCACTGGAGCCCAGCTCCCTGGGGTGGGAACTCCCTGTTGGGCATGCCCTACAGGTTGGGAGTTTGACAATACCTCACGGATGCAGAGTGCATGCAAAATGAAGTGGTGGTGTTTTGAAAGTCTCTAAATGGGATGACAGAAAATGGCTTGTATTACACTCGCAGCTATAGACACAGACTGCAGGGTGGAATTGGACCTGCTAAAGTCAGGCGGAACAGACAGTCTGTCACTTTCTTACAAAAACAGTCATTCTGTGTTGGTGTGACTCAGCAGTCACACCACAGGTAACTCATGCCCACACAGAAACTTGCACATACCTTTTTATTAATAAACTCTTGTTTGTGTTTTTGCCCATGGCTGATTTCTCATAACCCTCCCGCCCCTTTCCTAAAAGGAAGCAAAACGAAAGTTCTGCCTTCTGTTTCCTCAGCTAAAATAATTGCAGTCAATAGGCAACAGTTATGAGATTGACTAGTTTGTGTGTGCATGCTGGTGCATGTCAGTGTGTGTATGTCCATATGGGAACCAGAGGTAGATCCTGGATGTCTTCCTTGGCCCCTGAGACGGGGTTTCTCTCACTGACCCTGGAGCTCACCCATAGGCTGGCTGGCTATTGAACTTTCCCGGCCTGTTTCACCTCCGATGTTGTGGTAACAGTGCTTAAGTGCTCACCTTTTGTGTCGGTGCTAGGGCTCTGACCTGAGGTCCTTGTGCAAGCATTCTGCTAACTGAGTTATCTCTCCAGTCCAGATTTAGCTAATTTTCAAAATCTTGATATTTGGAAAAACCCCTTGTGGATGCTACATGTTCTTAACTTGAATTTTTTTGATTTAAAAGTGTTTATTTTGCATGTGCATGTGTATGCACAGATGAGTGCAGGTGCCCTCAGAGGTCAGAGGCCTTGGATACTCTGGAGCTGGAGTTATAGGTGGTTGTGCACTGTCTGACTTAGGTGTTAGGAATCAAGCTTGGGTCCTCTGGAAGAGCAATATATGCTTTTAACCGCCGAGTCATCAATCTCTTCAGCCCCAATTTTCTAATTTTTAAGTATTTGAAATTGAAAAATGTTTTGGGAAACTTTGAACTAGGTTATTTAATTCATTTTTTAGAATGTTCATAAGATGCTTTTCTTTTTTCTCCTTAGGAACTCATTTCCATCCTGTGGATTTCACCTTAACGCCAACATCATGTCTGGTTCTAATGATGCCAAAGACAATTCCCACAACAAGGCTCGGACATCTCCTTACCCAGGTTCAAAAGTTGAACGGAGTCAGGTTCCTAATGAGAAGGTGGGCTGGCTTGTTGAGTGGCAAGACTATAACCCAGTGGAGTACACTGCAGTCTCTGTCTTGGCTGGCCCCAGGTGGGCGGATCCTCAGATCAGGTGAGAAGTGGGTGTTAGCTGGGTGTAAGATGTCTACAGGTCATGTGTTTTCAGTTATCATTTGTCCCTAGAGAAATCATTTTTATCCATTCTGGGCATTGTTACAAGTCAGTTTCTGCCCAAACCAAATAATCCATGTTTGTTTACTCTTTGCTAAGTTTTGCGAGGATCTGTCCTAATAGGCATATCTATTTTGCTTTGAAATACCTGCTGTTTGTTTTGAAATGATAACAGTGGGTGGTGTCTGTGGACAGAAGTTTTCCTGTGTTCCACCCGACCCACAGCAGCTTATAAAATAATCACTCAGAGGCTTAATATTAATTACAAACTCTTTGGTCTATGGCTCAGGCTTCTTGCTAGCTAGCTCTTTCATCTTAAATTAACCCATTTCTATTAATCTATATTTTGCCGCATGGTTGTGGTATTACCAGTCTGCTGGCCTCTTGTTCCTCCTTGGGCAGCTGGATCCTATCTCCCTGACTCCGCCTACTTCACCCTGTGTCTCTCTTGGATTTCCCACCTGGCTCTCATCCTGCCTTACCATAGGCCAAAAGAGCTTCTTTATTAACCAATAGTAAGCAACACATAGTCACAGCGAACAGAAAGACCATCCCACAGCAGGTGTCTGTTTTTGCATGTTAACCCTAGTTGGGTTAACAGTTGTACACCTCTGTTGTTTCCAGCAGAGCTAGGCTGGTATTTGAGGTTGTGAAAATGTTCGTCAGACATTTTTCCAGATTATCAGAAACAGATGATGAGCATGATAAATAGGAGAGAGAAAAGTGGGGAAGGAGGAGAGGAGAGGCAGAGTGCTTTATGTTCCCGGAAGTGCTGGGTTGGTTCATATTTCATGATCATATTCTCTTTTATTCTCTTTCCAGCTTTGCCATGCTATAATCGACAAAAATCATATGTGTTTAAGATGTACAGCTCAGTGGTTTGTTTCACGCGTACATTGTGAAACGATTACCTAGTAACACCAGTTAACACACTCACTGCTGTCCTGTATACTTCTTTGTGTGGTGTGGTGAGAACACTGGAGAGCTGTCTCCAGCACAGTGTTGGCTGTGCTCACTGAGCTGGACAGAAGAGCTCCAGAACTGATCCTCATACGTAACCAAAACCCCAAGTCCTTGCTGCATTATCTTCCCCATGTGCCTGCTATTTATGTTTCCATTAATGATAAATATAATTCAGTAGTAGGACTGTTTGCTTTTTAAAAAGCTTTCAGGAGCTAGACAGAGAGCTCAGTAGTTCAGAGCACTAGTTGCTCTTATGGAGGACCCGGGTTTGGTTTCCAGCACTTACATGGTAGTGCACAACCTTCATAACTCTAGTTTCAGGGGCTTTCTTATCTCCAGGGGCAGCCTGGTGATGTGTGTAATAAATGCAGGCAAAACACTCATACATATGGAGTAAAGTCAATCTAAAAATTATTTTTAAAAGTTACTCATTCATTGGATTTATTTTAATTATTTTATTTATTTCTTTGTTGCTGGTCATTGCTAAGTATCCAAGTGGTCTACCACTAAGGTACATTCTCAGCCTAAGCTTGTGTCTTAACTCACGTTAAGACACGTTATAGAAACATAAGGCTGCACCGATGTTTGGATGCATGTATATGTTTGAATCAGCTTAAACAGAGCTGCCTCCTCAAACCTCCGTCCTTTAAGTTGAAAACATTCCAGATCATTTCTTCTAGCCCCTTGAAATGGTTTGTAATCACTCTGAAGTCACCATAGTGTACAATAGCACCAGAGCCCCAATCCTATGTAAGACACCTCAGTGCCCATTGAGTAGGTTGTTCTCCAACCCCTTTGTAGCAGTACTTTCCTGTCGGGCCTGCCAGCTCAGAATCACTACACAGAGACTTAGTATTAATTATGAAAGCTTGGTCATTAGCTTAAACTTGTCTCAGCCAGCTCTTATAACTTAAATTAACCCATTTATATTAATCTACATTTTGCCACTTGGTGTTACCTTCTTCCATCTTGTATCTCCTGTGTCTCTCCGTGTCTGAGTGGCGACTCCACCTTTCTTCTTCCAGGAATTCTCTCTCTGCTTAGAATTTCCACCTATACCTCCTGCCTAGCTATTGGCCATTCAGCTTTTTATTACAACAGTCACAGCAATACATCTATCTTCACACAGTGTACAAATACCCCACAACATTTCCCCCTTTTTGTCTAAATAAAAGGGAAAAGTTTTAACTCTGATACAGTAAAAATATATGCAATAGGAAAAATTATCAAATAAGAATTACATTTACAATGTCTAGTCCATTTGTATTTGGCAAATTTGGAGAATTTGTGACCGTATGTTGGTCTGACATTTACATCGGAGCTGAGCAAAATGACTTTAAGCTGGAGAGATTGGTGAGTGGTTAAAGTGCATGCTATAAGAGCATTTGGACCTGAGTTTGGTCCCCAGAACCAGTGTAAAAAGGCAGGGTTGTGGGGGCAGGGGTGGAGGTGGGGACAGGGGCTGGGTGCAGCATGTGCTTGTAACCTCAGTGCTGGAGAGGCTGGGATCATGGGATCCCTGGAGCCTGCTGGCCAGCAGCCCAGGATATTTGGCCAGTTTCAGACCAGTAAGAGGTTCTGGTTCTGTCTAAGAAACAATGAGTGGATGACTGCTGAGAACTGATCCCCGAGGTTGACCTCCGGTCTCCACACACACAAACATGCACACGTGCATCCCCACCCCAGCACTTCTAACAGCAAAAATCAAACAAGTTGATTGAGGTAGATATTAGGAGAGGGTAACTACAGGGTAGGAAGTATGAGCGGGTGATTGGATAGTCAGCAGCTACCCACACACAGTTCCTTAGGGAGTGAGTGCTGCCATCTTGTGGCTCAGCGGGGATTACCAGTCACAATACTATATTTTATATGAGATATATATATATATATATAATATATCATATAATTTATATATGTAAGAACTAGAAAAGAGAACTTCAAAGTTCCCCATGTAAGGAAGTGGCAGATGTGTAAGATGATGTAAACGCTAATGACTTAAATTAGGTCATCACATTTTTATAAATGTACCAGATCGTCACTGTACCCCATAATATGTACAGTGATTATGTATCAATTAAAAAGACAAAAAAGCCGGGTGGTGGTGGTGCACGCCTTTAGTCCCAGCACTCAGGAGGCAGAGGCAGGCGGATCTCTGTGAGTTCGAAGCCAGCCTGGTCTACAGAGCGAGATCCAGGACAGCTACCAAAACTACACAGGCAAACCCTGTCTCAAAAAAAAGCACCAATGTTTGCTGGTGACTGCGGTTTATAATGTGTACTTTAACTCAGTTGACTCCCGAGTTTATTCTCTTACACTCTGCTAAACTGCCATCACACAGCCTCAGAAGGAACAGAGCCCCAGGCCTCCCTCATACAGAATCTAGCAAGTAATGTATGCATATATGTAAACAGTGGACACGTGGGTGCAGCGTCATAGGAAGAGGACAAGAAAGGCTGCATGTAAGGGGCGAGGAAGGGCTGAGTGCAGGTGCTGGACATGAGTTACGAAAGAGGACATACAGCTAATTGTCATTCTGGTTCCAACTGATGCGTTCTTTGGTTGTGGTAGTGGATAAGTGCATAGGGATATGTTTGATACAGAAAAGTGTAACATGTAATGCAGAACTTCTCGGCCTCTGTTCTGAATGCCCACGTTAACTGTATAGAAGGCCATTGAGTTGTATGGGTTATAGGTCTGGTTCATCTTGGTCTTGTTTTAATTTATTTGCAAGATTTTACATGCTGTTTATTATAAAATCTTTCTGTTGCGGTGTGACATAAATGCAGTCCATGTGCATTTCCGAAGTGTGCAGTTTAGTAAACGTGAAGTTCTTTAGTAAACGTGCAGTTCGGGTCAAGATCTCCAGCATTTCCAGAGGACTATGGCTATTTTTAATATGCATCATATTTACTGTATAATTGAGGGGATGAATTCACCCTTTGCGAATTTTGATGATATGTGGATATTTGACAGCATTAACCAACATGCATTAGATTAAGGTAAAGTCACTTGGAGGCAGTAGAGATGTCACCCTGTTCAGAAGGAACCTTTGGTTGGGGACCCTGTGGGAGCCTGCTGTTGCCGCAGCGTTCCCACAGATGGTTCTGGGTTTCTGGTATGATGTGGACATTTTGCTCATGTAGGAGGGGCTCCCTTCCTTCTTTCAAAAAGGTTAATAGGCCTCATAATGTGACATCTTTTTCTGCTTTGGCTAAGAGGGTCTTTGCCCACCCCTAGAGCCTGTTTTGATCGAATAAGATGATTTGTAAATCAGAACTTACTCTTAAAATTTTTCAATTTTATTATGAATATTATGAATAGCAGTGAGTTAGGTTGTTGAGCTGTAGGCGGTGTTTAATCACCGTTTTATTTTGTATTATCATTCTCATTGCAGTGAAAGCAACTTTTCTCCCAAATTCAATGAAAAGGATGGGCACGTGGAGAGAAAGAGCCAGAACGGCCTGTACGAGATTGAGAATGGAAGACCCAGGTGAGTGCTGGCATGGAGTGACTTAGCCTAAGATCTCAAGGGAGAGGAGGTGTTAGCAGTCTACAGTCTGCAGTTAGTGTAACTGTAAGAGCCAGGCATGGTATGTGACTACAGAAATTTTCACAGAACTCGTGCATTCACATATTTTTAGTTCCATTTAACAGATGAGGAAAGAAAGTCAGCAGTTTGCACACAGCTAGTAAGTGCTGGAGACAGGGTGTGAATGTGTTGTTTCATTATTTTATCTTGAAGGTTGAAATAAATAATTGAGTAAGTATAAAAAGGACTAAAATTTATATTTCCAATGGATATTTATTAAATGAGCTAATGACTTATAGTAAGAATTTATTCAAACATATAAGACGTGAGAGACAGTAAAACTCTTTGCTGGGTAAAATTGCTCAGTGTATAAAGTCTCCACTACTAGGCTGACCACCTGCCCCAGGGGACCCATGTTGCAAGGAGAGATTGAGTCCTGTAGCTTGTTCTCTCTCTCTCTCTCTCTCTCTCTCTCTCTCTCTCTCTCTCTCTCACACACACACACACACACACACACACACACACACACACACACACACACACCCCACACAATAGAATGCAATTTAAAAGATAAGTAAAACCCAGTAATTTAAACATCAAGGCTCTTTTTGCCCATCTCTCGTTCCTGTCCTTCTGTGAATTAAAAAAAAATTATTGTTAGTTGTCCAGGTGACTTAAAAAAAGTTTGTGAGTTTAGTGCAAAACAATATAAAAATGCACTCAGTTTCAACAGCAGTAATGCAGATGGGTGTGAGTGCGGATGCGGTGATGATCATGGGACGTGAGTACAGATGCGTGTAGCTGACATTTTATTCTCGGCTGTGGATTAGATTAGAAGTTAGTTGGGCCGGGTGGTGATGGCTCACAACTTTAATCCCAGAGCTTGACAGGCAGAGGCAGGCAGATCTCTTCCAGTTCAAGGCCAGTCTGGTCTACAGAGTGAGTTCCAGGATAGCCAGTACTACACAGAGAAACTCTGTCTCAGAAAAACAAACCAAAAGTTAGTTGGGGGCTGGGAAGATGGCTCTGTGGATGAAGCTCTTGTATAGGCATACAGACAGGAGTTTGGCCCTCCAGAGCCCACACAAAAGCCAAGCAGGCAGAGTGGCTGCCTGTAATCTCAGGACTCAAGGAAGGGACTGAGCAGGATATCGCAGGGGTAACTGGCCAGCTAGGCTACTTCAGACTAGCTGATTGGCCCTCCCTTGATAAACTGGAGCGCTGTTGATGAAGACACCTCAGGCCGGATGTCTGCTTCATACCTCCACACCTGTACATGCATGCTGCCTGCACATATTCAGACGTGTGTACACACATGCATGCTGTGTCAAGCCAGACTTTAAATAATGAGTGCATTTAACTGGTTGTGTGTTGTTTGTGGTCTTGTGTTCTTTTCCCCATAGAAATCCTGCAGGAAGGACAGGACTGGTCGGCCGGGGTCTTCTGGGGAGATGGGGCCCAAATCACGCTGCAGATCCCATTATAACCAGGTAAGGACCGAGTAAGGTGTTTGAGTAGCAGAGAGCTAAGTGTTCAGAAAAATACAAATGTCAGCTCTGTGTCTGTGTTCTATGTGTAGGTATAGAACTGTGTTGTACGTACACAGGACCTTAGGGTGACACTGTGGTGTGCGGTGGAAGAACAAAGCTGTGGTTTTAGCGAGGTGTTGTGACTTATGCTTGTAATCCCCGTACTTGGGAGATTGAAGCAGGAGGATTGCCATGGACTTGAGGCCCATCTCAAAGCCTCAAAATCAGCCAGTCAGTTGATTAAGCTGAGGTTTTATGTGGTAGGTGTACATCAAGCATTATCTACCAGGCATGTCCAACTTACTGCCCGAGAGCTGCATTCTGTGCCCAGTGATGGCTGTGAATGTGGCCCAGCACAACATGAGATGATTTTTTTTTTCACTTGAGAGCCTGTTTTCTCCAGCATGAGCTTTGTAAATGACAGAGTCATGTTTTACATTGTCAAAAGTTTGCATATACCTGGCAGATATTTATTGAATATCTGTTGTTGTTTTTTTTTTTTTTTCTCAGCATTGAGTATGAACTTTGGAGCATATAAAAAGTATAAGAATTAAGGTTTTGGTCACTGAAGAGCTATAGCTTCATTTGCAAGGTGGGAAATTTAAAATAAAAAGCATGAAATATGACCAAGTGCAGTTATGGATTGCTCAGCATTGGAGACACGTCCTATGAAACACGTCATTAGGCAATTTCCTCACTGTGTGCCTGTCACACAGTGTACTTGTACAAGCCTCGATGATGCAGGCCAGTCATTCACTGTGCCTCTTGATGGACATATACGTATGAGATAGCCGGAGTAACGTGTCGTGATGTTTCATAGTAAACTTATTTGTCCATAAAAACACTGAGGAAGGCATGATTGTTAAAGAACTTGATGCCATTCAAAAGAATCCAGGAGCTTTCAGTGGAATGGCATAGGAAAGACCTTGAGGGCATCTCAGGAATGGACAAGTCACTCCTACCCCTTGGCTTCCAACGTCTAAAAGGGTAAACTTACTTAGAGTCTTACCTTAGAAGGGAGCCGTGGGGCACCCTGCCTGCACAAGGATGCTGCCCTTTCCAGGGTGGTATCTATGAAAGCCGCACTTCCAGTTTCAAATGAATGAGTTTATTAAGTGTAGCAGGTAAAAGTAAAAAAGAAATAGTAAGTAGCAGATGGTAACAGCATTCATCTGGTCTTTGAGTCATTTTGCTTCCCTTGAGTGGTCTTTGTGCCTCTGTGGAAGTCAGTGAGCTCTCTAAAATGCTAATGGGCTGTGACGTTACCCTGTTGAGCAATATTCTCTGGCTCTGTTAAGAACACAGACTTGAGAATTCTGCTGTATAAACATTTGCTGGCTTCTTTAGCTTCACACTCCACCCTCCCTCTCACTTGCTTAGATGTTCATTTTCTTGGACCAATATTTTATTGCTTTGTGTCTTTCTTATGTTGTTTTTGGGTCTGCACTAGTAATTCTTTTACTTCTGTCTACTGTACTCCTCAGTCTGAAAACTTTTCTTATTATGTGTCACTTTGGGTTTAGCCCTGCTCCAGAACCTTTCATGAGGACTTGTGGGTCAGATGAAGCTTGGAGACCCATCCAGCACTAGTGTGCCCTCACATTTCCTCTAGGGTGAGAATTGCATCATAGGCTTTCCTACCCACTTGTTATTGGAAGTACAAAGTTCTTACCTTTGTCTAGAAGACCAGTTTTAGAAAAAGCCTTGCAATTGAAGCTGTGGATCAGGAAAGGGAGGGGAGGCTTGTCTTCGAGAAAGAGGATGTGGTTAGAAAAATGTTTTCTGAACTGACTATTCCCTAACCACATAATTTAATTTAAGACATAAAATTAAAGTATAGGATGGAGGTTTTTTTCCCCTCATAGTCTAAAGATGGTATAAAGATTGAAGAGCACTACTTTACACTGAGCTGAAACTACTTGGTAGTCTGCTTTTCTGATATCCCAGGGTGCGGTGCTCAGTCCAAGAAGTATTGCCAGGCCTGTTTATCACTTCAATTTCTAAAAGGGATCCTTGGTGGAAAAATACCTTGCAGCACCTTGAGAATCTCCCTTCAAATTATGTTCTGCTTTTAAATGTTTTTTGTTAAGGAGTAAAAATTGTATGTAATCTAAATTTTCCTTACAAAGAATACAGCATCCTTATGTGATGTAAACTTCCTTCTGGTTTATAACAGGGCCAAATAGATCATTTTTCTAATAAAAACAGTCTTAAACCGGCTGATTTTGGGTAAATAAGTACTTTGGTGTAGAGAAAGCACCTTTATGGTCACAGATGTAAGCTGGAATCTTGTCTTCTGTCCCCGTTCACAGGTGGAAAAGGGATGACAGCGGTAATAAAATCACACATCCTGTCTCCGGGAAATGCATCTTACAGTTTGTTGCAATAAAAAGGAAAGACTGTGGAGAGTGGGCAATCCCAGGGGTAAGCATGGCCCCGCCCTCTGCTGATGCTGTCACTGTCCATTGCTTGGCTCACTGAGAAGCTCCTGTGTGAGGAGGCTGCTCCTTCACTCCCCCTCACAGTCTCTATCACCACCATGGAGGAGGCTGCTCCTCACTCCCC
>CABHPP010115114.1:23078-35483 GCA_902168425.1 Peromyscus attwateri | reverse complement strand
TCACCATGGAGGAGGCTGCTCCTCACTCCCCCTCACAGTCTCTATCATCACCATGGAGGAGGCTGCTCCTCACTCCCCATCACAGTCTCTATCATCACCATGGAAGAGGCTGCTCCTCACTCCCCCTCACAGTCTCTGTCACCACCATGGAGGAGGCTGCTCCTCACTCCCCCTCACAGTCTCTATCACCACCATGGAAGAGGCTGCTCCTCACTCCCCCTCACAGTCTCTATCATCACCATGGAGGAGGCTGCTCCTCACTCCCCCTCACAGTCTCTGTCATCACCATGGAGGAGGCTGCTCCTCACTCCCCATCACAGTCTCTATCACCACCATGGTTTAGAATGATGTAAGCTTTTAGGATCATGTACAGTTGTAGCATCTTTGGAAGAACATGAACTTCCGGATAGACTGAGGCTCATGCTCTGCCCTGTGCACTTGCTGTGGGTGATGGAGTCCAGGCCCTCGTTGTTAAAATGAAGGTAGCCATGTTGACCTCAGAGAGATGCCAATGAATGTTTGACATATGGTTGGCACTCCTTATGTAAGGTCCATCTCAGTCCCCTACTCTAAACTCAGTTATATATTTTTAGCGTTATTGATTGAATTCTTCTTATTTTTAATCATAATACCACTGGTTACAAACTTTTCCTGAAGTTCCATATCACCATCAGGAAGGGTGTACTTGTAGCCCATATTGACTTTGTGCCATTGATATATTTGAATACATTAAAATATGTATCCTATGTGTGGTGGAGGCCTTGTGGTTTATGTCTTACTGTGAGATGGCGGTAGCTTGAGTGAAGATGAGTTTTTATGAATATACTGCTGTCAGTAAGAATTTCTTTGTAGTGTAAAAATGGAATGGAATTACAGACTGTAGCTGACTGATCCAAGCTCAGGCTGATACCGTGAACCAGTTCACTCATGCTAAGTGCAATAACACAAGAATGGTTTTATCGTAGGGCATTACATTTTTATCGTTATTTGAAATTCTGATCGGGAAGCAGCTGTTGTCACTGATACATTTCTGAGTACACCGATACAGTTTTCATCTCCTTAATTGACGACTTCCTGCCTTTGTCAGTTAATATTGTAGACACTGAGACAGAACAGAGCCAAATGAACAGATATCCCTGTCTTCTGCTACATATTAGTGGGAAAGGTAGCTCATGTAATAAGATGGATCAGGTAAATCTAAGTTTTATGTCTGAACAAGAAAATCTAGACCAGGACTGGAAGTAAGTGATTGAGAAATTGAAATTTTAGTTACAGCTGGAGAAGGCCTTTGGGGAAGGTGACATTTAAATGACATTATGGAGGAAGCGAATGAGTAGTGTCTGTGGACAGACATTTGGGGTTCTGTGGAGAGAACTACCAGCAGGAGCAGCAGCTCTCGGATGGAGTGCTGCTGGTGCAGTCTGCAGATGCCGAGGAAGCCATTGTGGCTGGAACGGACTAGTCAGTGTGGGAAGAGTCACTGTGCTGTTTTCTTGCCTCCAGGCCTTGTAGTTTGAGTTTGGAAAGTATGAAGAAATGAGTTTGCCTGCAACAGTTTGCCATAGCCTAACCTTGGACCAATTACTGTGGCTCAGTGTATGCATTACCTGTCTTGGCTGCTGCTTCTGGAAACGAATGGTTTAAGAAGCACTTCTCACAGAGGGGTGGGGATAACCATGGTGGGGAAACACAATAATACACGTTTATTGTACCAGTCAGTAAACACGTGTCGAATAAGCCAAAGCTTAACTTCTTAAACAACGTTACTGCAGGGGATGGTAGACCCCGGGGAGAAGATCAGTGCCACACTGAAGAGGGAGTTTGGTGAGGAAGCCCTGAACTCCTTACAGAAGTCCAGTGCTGAGAAGAGAGAGATCGAGGAGAAGCTGCACACACTCTTCAGCCAGGAGCATCTCGTGGTAAGGGCTCCTGGGAGGCTCCGGCCTGAGTGCCGCAGCCTGTCAGCGGGGCCGTGGGATCTGCTCACAGAGCAGACTGTGCTTAACATTTATATCCAGGCTTTAGCTCATCCGATCATTCATTACTTTCTTCCCTCTGACTTTTCTTCAGCTGAGGACCGAACTTGTGTGACAAATAAGCTATTTTCTTACACATTGAACAGATCTCTCTCTCGTATGTGTGTGTGTGTGTGTGTGTGTGTGTAAGGTTGAGGGAGAGAAGACTTTTTCACATGCCATTTACTTTGCTTTTTGAGAGAGAGGTCTCATTGGTTAGACCCAGTTGACAGGTCAGCAAGCCCCAGGGATCCATGAGTCTCCTGTTTGCGCAGCATTCACCTTACTGACTGAGCTCTCTCCAGCCCCGGGCTGGGTCTCCTATTCCCTGCCTTGGCCTCCCAAGGGGATTTTCTGTTTGTTGTATATGCTGTCTGGATCATCTTACATTTGTGCTGGATGACTAGATCCAATATTTTCTGTTATTAATAAGCTTTAAATTTCAGTTTTTAGATTTCTGTTTCCTAGGTTTGTCAAGAATAATATACCCTCCAGTCTATGAAATTATAATCACAGAAATTATTAAAACAGAAAAATACTTATACATATATGGATATGGCCCAAATTGACTCCCATGGTGCTGTTGAACTTGGGAGTCCAGCATACTAATCATATTCCACCACTGAGTTACACCTCCAGCCCTTCTCAGATTCTGTGGTGCTGAGGATTTTGTGAATTTTAAGTCTGCCTCAAAAGAGAGTATTGTACCCTGAGAAACATAAGACAAATCTATGAAGCTATGCTAAAGGTTGTATGCTATTTACATTTCTTTGTAAGCGTTTTTTTGGGGGGGCAGTAAAGCCATGTAGTATAACATACAACTATAACTATTTTAAAATGTCCAGTTCAGTAGTGTTCAGTGTGCATCAGGATATTTCCACATATTAACTGAGTCTCTCCTGCTCACTCCCGTCTCACCCTAGACACTGTTTTTCTGTCCCCCTTGACAACAGATATATAAGGGGTATGTTGACGATCCTCGGAACACTGATAACGCATGGATGGAGACCGAGGCTGTGAACTACCACGATGAGACAGGTGACTTTAGTCCTAAACATGTCCCATTGGCTAGAGTTGAGGACCAGCTAAAGCCAGGATGTCTACTAGGACGTCAGTACATCTAGAGTATCTTAGCTCTAAACCAATTAACTATTGAGTTTAGGGCTGTGCTTGTCTGCAAGAGAAGTTGTTAGTATTAAAGGAATACTTAGAACAAAATCTGCAAAGTTCTATCAGTGACTAAAATGTCCTTGATCTGTTGATGGCACGTGAAGTTGGATTTATAGGCTAAAATAATGTGGTTGAGAGCCATCAATTATTTAGTACGGTTATTAAACTGCAATTAAGTTTGTGTAAACAAAAGCAAAAGCAAGTGGGAATTCGGGTGGGGCATTTTGGCGGTGAGGGAAGAGATGGCATTTATATTAATCTTGTTGTGTGATGTATTGCCGTCCCGGTGCTGCGGCCTTGGGATTGACGGGTCTGTAATAAGTGTGTGGTCCTGAGCGAGTGCATTTCCTCACCTGTGGGTCTTAGGACTCTGGGAGAGACAGTCTGTTGTTACAGAAGAGAAGGGAACCTGCTGTCTTCAGAATGACTTAGGATCTTTATGCATCAGCTTGCTCCTCAGAACGCCCTTTCTTGCTAAGCTGAGTGGTGTTTTAAGCGTTTGGCATTCATTTGAGGAGTGACGAAATGAGCCATGTTCAGAGAACTCCCTGTTCTGGCTCTCTGCTGAGCCACCTGATCTTATGCTAATCACTTATCCTTGGACGGCAGCTTAGATGTGGGAGGTCTCCTTTCACTCTGCCTTTGCTTGGCCTCGGGGAAACTCCAGTACCAATTAATTCCCTTCACAATTCATTACTTATTTGTCACGTGCAAATGGAGTTTAGAACGGGTTTCTTGTTTAACTGCACACAATGCATTACTTATTGTGAGGCTAAAAACAAATGGCCTTTTTTCCAAAGATTGAAGGTAGATTATATACCTGATGGATGGTTGATCTCAATTTCTCTGTAAAAACAAACAAACAAACAAACATTCCAAGTCTTTGGCCTATATAGATTGGCCATGGTCTATCTAACAAAAGGAATTCAGGCAGACAGGCCTGTAGCACTAGGCTCTGTCCTAGGCTTACTGATTTGTCTTCCTCACAACGTTGGGCATCTCTAAGAGACTCCTTGGTAAGGTCGAAGGTGTGCCCTTCTCTCAGCTGATCCCTTGTTGGTAAAAGAATTGTACCCGAGGGCAGTAAACGGTGTGTTCAGGCTGGTTGCTGTGCCCCTCTCTGCTGTGACGGGATTTTCTACCCGAGCATGTGGCAGTGTGGATCTGAGAACTGTTTTCGTTCAGTTTTCTTCTAGTGAGAGAGGGGGAGGGAGCTGCTGAACCCTGTATGTATTTAAATATCAGTGATCAGAGCAGTAAAAGAAAGTCTAGATATTATTAGTTCAGATAAAACACAGCATGCTAGAGGATTGTACTGAGGTAACAGGACACTTTAAATCAGTGGTTCTCAACTTTCCCAATGCTGTGACCCTCTAATACACTTCCTCATGTTATGGTGATCCCTAACCATAAGATTATTTTTGTTGCTACTTCAAAACTGTAATTTTGCTACTGTTATGAATTGTAGTGTAAATACCTGTGTTTTCTGATGGTCTTAGGTGACCCCTCTGAAAGGGGTCATGACCCACAGGTTGAGGACCACTGCTTTAGCTTCACACCAGCTGTGCATCTCAGTCTGTGTAGGTGTTGGTAGCTGGAGTATGGACAGATGTGGAGCTGGGATGTCAGCACTAGCACTTAGAGCCTGTGGCCAACCATTGTCCTCTTTAAGAAGGACTTCTGCTGTCTTGCTGTAATGGTGATTTTGACGTAGGTAAAATAATTGGAACTTAGAGAATAGTTGACGTAAAGAAGAAAATATAAACCACCACCTTCAATTGCCAGCTTGCCTTAGCTTCTTCCAAACTTCTTCCAAACTTTGTGTAGCTTCACAAATAGATAAAAGGTGCTCGGGCTGTGTGTTCTGTTTCGTTGCCTGGCATTTCACTGAAAAGCATATTATGGCCACTTGATGGCCACAGATGTGGACTGGCCTCAGTTATGGTTGTCCTTCCTTTTTAGTTTTTTTGAGATAGGGTCTTGCCACATAGCACAGGCTGCCCTGAGCTCGCTTTATAGCCTAGGCTGTCCTGAGGTCATTCTATAGCCCAGGCTGTCCTGAGCTCACTCTATAGCCCAGGCTGTCCTGAGCTTACTGTATAGCTTAGTCTGGCCACGAACTCGTGGGCAGTCTTCCTGCCTTTGACTCCCAGATACTGGGATTGCAGTCATGGACTACCATTTCAGGCCCCATCACCTGCCTGTTTGATGACGTGACACTCCACTGTGTATCTCTGTCCTGTTTAACCTGTGTCACAGGCAATAAGTCTGATTCTGCCCATTTTTAAGACTGAGAGCTAGTGCCAGGGCCCAGCAGTCGAGAGCACGGCCGCTCTTCCAGAGGCCTAGGTTCGACTCCCAGCACCTCCCTGCGACTCAGGAGAGCCCGTAACTGCAGTCCAGGGGTCCAGTGCCTCTTCTGGCCTCTTCCAGCACCCGGCACACACGTGGGGCACAGACATTCATGCTGGCAAAACACCCATGCACATTAGAGATAAATAAAGACTGTAGTGTATGATGCTAAATGCTTATATACGCACATAAAACACACACATCTGTTGCCTTGAATAGTTTACTCTCTATTTCCTTTGAATAAGTTTTTTTGTTTTTGCTTTTTTTTTGTTTGTTTTTTTTTTTTTTTTCGATGTATAGCTTCTCTGTGTTGCTCTGTCTATCTTGCGCCTTTCCTGGAACTCACTTGGTAGTACAGGGAATAACTTTTTTTTTTTTTGAGGCAGAATCTCTCATTATGTAGCCCAGGCTGGCTCTGAACTGATGGCAATACCCCTGCCTCAGTTCTCTGGGGTGCTGGAATTGGAGCAGTAAGCCATCACACCTTGTTTAATGTAACTTTTGTTTTCAACGTTTAGGATTTTACCCGGAGATTCGTGTATGCTAGGCAGGCACTGACCACTGAGCTGAATTCCAGCTCTCTAAACTCCTTGTACTTCCACCTGGAACAGAGTCTGATACAGGCATTCCGAAAGTTATTGATGACATGCTCATCAGGGAGGATTCATTTCTTAAAGTACTGGGTAAACACTGACAATTTATCCTATAGGAAGAGCCATTTACATTTCTAACAGTGATGGCATTTAAACATGTATAAATATAATTATGAATATATTATATTATGGTTTCTGATTTGGCATTCAATTATATAACTTAAGCTACATGAGTTATAAATTTGTTTTTTAGGTTTTTTTATATTTGACTCAGTAATCCTTCTGGAATTTATTTTTGTAAAGGGTTTCGTATAGCATGGTATCTTTCTCTCAAGGAGAATAGTCTTTAAAGAGAAAAGTTTTCATCTGATATTTAATCAGTTAGAATTCAGGCATTTTGGAATGTTATGGTTTTTAATTCTTTGGCCACCTAATAACAATGATTTAATCTTATTTTTAGTAAGACTATTTGAAAATACAGAATTACATTGATTAAAACCGGAATAAACAAATTTCCCTTTCTTTGGTGCGTTTCTTTGGATCTAGGGGAAACCATGGACAACCTCACCCTGGAGGCCGGGGACGATGCTGGAAAGGTGAAGTGGGTCGACATCAGCGATCAGCTCAAGCTTTATGCCAGCCACTCCCAGTTCATCAAACTCGTGGCGGAGAAGAGGGATGCACACTGGAGTGAGGACCCTGCCGCGGACAGCCGTGGGCTGTAGCTCGTCCCCATAAGCCAAGGCCATCTGGGAATGCTGCAGCCAGCAGGGACACAGAACTGACTCCACAGAGGACACTCGGGAATGTCTGCAACCAGGTAAATGAGCGAGTACGATGAAGAACACTTGAACTTTCAGCTTTCTTCTCAAAGGATTAGATTGCCAGATTTTGTATATATTTAAGCATGGCTGAACAAAATTTAAATAACAAGTGGTCTTTAGAGAATTGTAGTTACAATAAAAATTTAAAAACCCAACTGGTGGTGACTCGTGTTTCTAGTTCTTACTGTTAACTCCTCACTGCCCTTCAAGTGGAGTGGTGTCCTGCTGAGCTAGACTTCCTCTGGAGGGTGCCACCTCCCATGTGCAGTAATGCCTGCCCGACCAGATCGCCTTTCAACTGGTTGCTTTCTGTTTTGTTTCCTGTGCATGCAGTGCCTGAGGAGGGCAGAAGAGGGCGTTGGATCCCCCAGAACTAGGTTTACAGGTGGTTGTGAGCCTCTGTGTGTGTGCTGGGAATTAAACCCCTGTCCTGGAAGAGCAAGCAATGGTCTTAACTGCTCAGCCATCTCTCCAGCCTGAGTTACCAATTTTACAATGGAGTTTCAGTTCATGCATTTATTTATTTATTCATTTTGAGGCAGAGTCTCACTGTATCTCAGTTTTTCTTGTGGTCAAAGATCAAAGTTAATGAATAGAAGTTCTCATTTTTACAATATTTAAATTTTAAGAATATGCCCAGGTAAATTAATAGTTCATAGAGATGTCACTTCACTGTGACTACTGCGTGACAAAGAAGAGACATAGAAAGGAATCCATTTGTCAGGGTCAGCAGGGAGCCTTTGTGAGTTCCAGTGGCTTTTGATGGGAGGATAATATCAAGGACTGAAGTAGTTTTTCTGAGAGATGTGGGGTTAATGTTACAAATCCCAGATGGAGAGAATGTGTTGGTGGGGTGCCCCAGAAAGAAAAAAGGGAAGTAATGCTATCTCACCCCAGTGAACCCAGGTGACACATGCTGGCCAGGGCTGTCCTTTGGCGAGTCGAGGATTACTCGAGCTAGAGGGTAAGACAAAGGGGGTGGGATATATGTTGTTGTCAGGACCCTGTGGGGGTAGATGGGAGTTGAGCTGAGCTGGTTGGAGCCTTTGTAGTGTGACAGAGTCTGCTGAGAAACTCTGAGATGTTTGATGTCAAGGTGAACTCTCTTGACATGTTATTTTTAAAAGCCCAGAAATGCCTGGCCCTTGGGTATGTCACGGGCACTTGGACTTGATGAGGATAACTGCTCAGGAGGTGCTGTGTGAACCTGGAAAGAATGCCACTTCCCGGCACTGAGACCAAACTGTTTTCAAAGGCTCTCAAGAAACTTTGAACAGTCACTAGAACACTTGAACTGAAATCCATACATGTTTTAGTGAGAAGTTTATTTAGAGCAGATGGTCTGTAGATAGTAGGTTTCCCTGTGTTGTCTGAAGTTTCACAGAACTTTTTACAGAGAATACAAGATGGTAACCCAGTTCCGAGCTGCAGATAACAGAGAAGGTTGTTATCTTCTGCACCACCTGCAATACAGAAAACAGTTAAACCTTTAGATTCTGGCCTTCCTGTCAGGGGTGTCTGCTCACGGTCACTGGTGGTCCCCCTGTCCTTCCTCTTGTCTGCTCACCGTCACTGGTGGTCCCCTGTTCCTGCTCATGTCTGCCCATGGTCACTGGTGGTCCCCCCATACTTGCTCATGTTTGGTATGAGGAGTGCTTTCTTCTCTTAGAGACCTTAGTAGAATCAGTAGGAATACTAGATAATTCACTGCCTATCGCTCCATCCTCAGGTATTTTACAAATGAAGCAGTTGGCATTTGGAAAGATTGCTCAAGAGCTTCTCCCCCAAGGGACAGAGCTAAGATTTGATCCCAGTCTCCCCAGCCCCAGAGTGTGCTCTTTGTCTGCTGTCTTCTCCACCAAGGTTCTGCCTCTGACTTGCTCCTGAAGGAGGCAGTTATGTAGACTATGTGTAGTGATGTAAATTCTGTTACAGCTGGACTTACGTGAGCCACGGCAGTGCGTGGGACTTAGGCTCTGTCTGATTGGCTAGTGCTGTTGAAACTGTGTGTAATTTTGGGCCAAAGATGGTCTATTTCATAATTTCTTACTCTGAGGATAATGGCCATAGTCAGTATTTGTCTGATGTAGGCACTCTTGAGTTTTTGAAAACATTTCAGACATAAATATTAATCCTAGTTTTACTTAATGTCATAGTTATCTTAAAAGTTAAAAGTATAGTAGATAAGGAGGGAACTTGAAAATTCCAGCTATTTTTCAAGACTACCCAGGTTTAAAATGATAAGTTTGAGTGTATTCAGAACTTTGTGATACATTTTCTAAGATATTTCTGGAGTTTTACTAAGTACATTTATATTTGATTACATTGTGGTGCTGGGAGTGGGACCCAGGCCTCACACATGCTGGGCGATCACCCTGCCCCTGAGCCACACTCCAGCCCAGGGCCTCACACATGCTGGGCGATCACTCTGGCCCTGAGCCACACTCCAGCCCACTTAAGCAGTTAGGATCCATCGAGAACCATACCCTCTGTAGTTCAATTGGTCTTCTGAATTCTTGCTTTTATCATGACACTAATTTACTAACACAGACACTGTGGTGATAAAACTCTTAAAAAAATACATACTAGTTCATGGGAGAGTTCTGGGGATTTTACTCACCGTGTGTGACTTCTGATGTAACAGTGAAAATTATTTCTGTTGAAATAGCCAATACAGTTACAGTTAGTATGTGAGGTATCTTCAGAGGTCCTCCGCCACCCCCACCAGCCTCTCCCATTTCATAGTTATTTTGTTGTTGATGTGTTAATATTGGTGTGATTGGGGGAATGGCATGGAAAATCCCGTGCTTTGGTTATATGTAAATGCTGAAAAACTGAATCCTTCATGATCTTGTCTATAACATAGAAGTTTATTTCTTCCACATGGTATGTGGTGGCCTGGTGGAGGGAAGTTGTCACAGTGATTTAAAAAAAAAAGTGCTAGTAATATTCCAGGGCAGTGAAACTTATTACAAGGAAGACTAGTGGGTGAAAACCCAATTTTTTTTCTTTCTCAAAATTGGGATTGAAAATTGCCTTGAGGTCAGGACATAGCTACATTTGGTAATTTTACAAAAGGCTTTTCTCATTTTGTTACCATGAATTGTCCATTAGACAGAAGCAAGTCCGAGATAAAGTACAATTACTTGAAAGTTTGTGACCTAATGTGTCGGTTTCTATAACCTTGAATTTTGTAAAACCCCCTTGGGAAAGGATACTCACTGTTAGAGATGAAGAAACTTTGATCTAAAGGTCTGGGAACTGAATTCATGAAGCCGTGGGTTGTAATTGGCCTAATCTGTTGGGTTGATTCTGTCTTATGCTTCTGTAGTTTCGAAGAGTTACTCTTACCTTCCCTGACATTGAATGTCACTTTTATCAGTACAATCAGAAATAAAATCTTACCCCAAGGAAGCCCTAAAAATAAGGAAAGAAAAAGTTAAATACTAACTCCCATTTACTAGTGAGTTTGTAGTTTATTACAAAAAAGACTTACCTGCAGTTGGTTCAGAATGGAAGTGATTAGCTGTGAAAGAAGAGAGGGATATGTACTGTGAGAGGGTCAGACTTCTCATTATATTTACTGTGGTACATCTGTCCGGTCTATTGAAAATTGTATTTAATTTTGTATATTTATATATGTATATTATATAATATACATATATAAATTATAAATTTAATATTGTATAATTATATATAGATTATATAAGATTTTTAAATGAAGATATTTAACTGTCTTTAATTTTACAAACCAATACTTTCTCTACCTTCTGACTGTATTTCCTGTATGTGAAAGTTAGAAAATTGAGGAAACTCTGGGTCACTCGAAGCAAGTGGTGTTTCGGTCGTGGATGTGACCGTCCTGTTGAATGATTTCTTTCAGCACAACTGTGAATGTGTGCTTTGTCCTGAGGATCTGGCTATACAGCGGTGTCACTGGAAGTGTGTTGCTCTGTAGCTTCCTTAAAAACTCAGCAGCTTGTTCAAGAAATTGACTTGGTCTAAGCGGTGTAAAGTCCTAGAACGCGTAGGCATGCTGAAGCTGACTGAACACCGGCCAGCCTCAGCAGTTCTGGTGGATAAGCAGGCTCTGGGTGGTGAGTGTTGGAGGGGGGCAAGAAAGGGGGAGAAGAGAGATGGGGATCAGGAAGAGGGAGAGAGAAGTGTCTGGTGCTCTCTGGCTATGTAGGGCAGTTCTGTAAGTGTTGTTTGGATTTTTTAAGAAGGACTCTGGTAACTTGAATGAGTCAGATTCTCTGAAGAGAGAATATTCTCAGGGCCTGGCAGGGTCTGTATTTTCCATGCTGGGGGACTCAGCAAAGCCACAAAGCCTGTTCAACTCTACAGGTGAGATCAGGCCCCAACTTCCCACCACTGGTTACTCTGTGCGCCTGCAGCCAGGCTGCGATGGAAAGGTGCCCAGCTGATTTTGTAATCAGTGGCACTCAGTCCGAAGGGGTCCCTGAAGCATGTTTAGTAAAAGCATGCTTGGAGTATTATAGATTTGATCTTTGGAATGCACTCTAAGGTTTAAACAGGGTGCGCTGTAGGAAACGCACCAGTTGCTTGAACTGAAATGGACTGTAGGCTTCCTGGAACATTGAACAGTCTTCAGGATGACTTAAACAGTTTGTATTTTAAAATCCTGGGAAAATTTTTCTCACACACATAAACTATTATGGCCCAACTTTCTGACATTTAAAAGAATACTGCATGCCCATGTTTCTAAGACACTGTTAACTATGAAAGTGTTTTATCAATAGCTTTTAAAAGGATAACATGCATTTTGTTCATTGTGAAATATGTTCCCATTTCAGAAATGTTTGTGTTTTAGACAGAGAAATGGAACTTTTTAGTTTTATCTTTTGTAATTATATTCAGTGTTCCTCCGATATTTTCTCAAACTGATACTCTAAGGTACTTACTAATCAATAAACAGTTCATTAAACAGTTGAATTATGTGCAGTTGATTTAAAAACATCTTTTGGGCCAGACATGACCTTTAATCCCAGTACTGCGGAGGCAGAGGCAGAGGCAGGTGGATTGCTATGAATTTGAGGCCAGCCTGGTCTCTACATAGTGAGTTCTAGGCCACCAAGGACTACAGAGAGAGACCCTGTCTCAAAAACAAACAAGCAGGCCTCTTCGGGGGTTTCGATGTGGTAATGTTTCACTTGTTTGTTTGTGGCAACTCATTAGTAATGGAATCTGTCTTATTTCCCTAAAACGCTTTATCTCTTCCTCTGTTCTGGCTCCTCACTTACGTCACTCACTTGCATCAATAGTAGAAGACATTGTCTTGACACTTTATACCTTAATGAATGGAGTCAAAGGAAAGAACTCTTCTCATATGCTGGGTTGGTTTTGCCTTTGGGTTTAATAGGTGCTTTTACTCTGTGATGAACTGAGTGAGTGCAGTGGTTTTCAGAATGAGCTGAGTGAGTGCAGTGG
>CABHPP010115114.1:0-23068 GCA_902168425.1 Peromyscus attwateri | reverse complement strand
AGTGGTTTTCAGAATGAGCTGAGTGAGTGCAGTGGTTTTCAGAATGAACTGGCTCTTTTTTCATGGTATTATGTGTTTTATTCTTAGAGTCCTGTAGATCAACAGAACAAAATATATTTACCGCTAAAAGTTGAGTAGGTGTCAGAACCTTGAATAAAAGAAACAAAATAATTTAAGAGTTATAATTTAGCATTTTAACTTTGAGTTACAATTCTGAGTTAGCCTGGTAAATGGAAACATACTTTTAAGGCCCTTAGCATTCCTAAAATTTCATCATTAAATCCGTACCACTGATAGTTTACAAACCCTCCTGCACACCTTTTCAAACCACCTCTGGAAATGTGCACTCCACAGTTTACTTTGTGGGCTCAGCACAGCAGGGATGTCTTGTGAAGATCACTCACACAGGCTCACCACATTATGCTTAGGAGAAGCTCATCATGAAAAAGAGTCAATGGTTATTTCTCACAATTTCAGTAGTATTTAAAAATTGAATTACTGTGGTATAATAAACACACAGCTTTGTTTTTGGGTTCTTAGCTGAATGAATGTATCATCTTGCAAATCATTATCACCTACTTCAAGAAAACCTTGTTAAAAACTCCGAGGTAAATACACCTTTTGTGCTCTGACCATAACCTTAAGTAGAGCTTCTAGGACAAATTACATCTCAGTGAAGTCATATCCCTGTAAATGTAAGCCCAACAGCCCACAGGTGAGATGACCATTAGGACCCCCACTGTCCTGAGTCCCCACCACATGCTTAAAGAGCGGGCTGCATCTGCCTCCTCAGGCGGTTCTCCAGTTAGTGCTGGGCCCCTGCTCCCTCCACGCCATCCCAGCTTGGCTTAGGCGCTTCCGCTTTTAGAGATAGGTGGGGTTGTGCATTACATCTTTAAATCAAACAAAACAAGTTTTAATTTTTAGTCAAATATCTTCTTAAAGGACGTTTTAAATATATTTACCTGATTTGGATCAAAAGGGAAGGGAAAAGGAATTGGAATCTACAGAAAAGAAAAAAAAAAAAAAAAAGATGAATTGTGAGTGAAGCAAGCCATGCCTGTTTTCCTTTGCGGTTTTCTTTATTCACTCACCATTTTAGCCTTTCAGTGCATGCCTCTGGGACTGGGGTGGCGATAAACAAGGCTACTGCCCTTACGCAGCTCTGGATTTGATACACTATTTTCTTTTAGGAGTTATAATTATTTTGATTAATTAGTTAAACATAATGTCCAAGGTTCTGTTGGCAGTTCTTGCAAACCCACCGATTTCTCTACTGCAGATACTGGCGCCCTCTCCTGGTGGAGAACTTCCACTTCCACACTAAGGATTTCTTTCTGTTGCTCAGGACCTGTCTTCTTTGGGGAGTGTTTGACTCACAGCCTCGCTGGCCAGCGATGCCCTTGCCTCTGGGAGCATGTCTCAACAAGACCCTGTCATCCACTTAATATTTGTCCAGCCCTCACCGAGACAGTTATAAAAAATCCAACTATTAGGAGACACTGAGGGTGTCAGCAAGAAGGGCGACGTAACTTTTTGCCTTGACTTTTGAGGAACAGTTGTAGAAACCCGAGGAAACTTTTCTTTTAAAGAAAAGAAAGCATCAGAGTGATTTAGTAACAGCCAAAGAAGGCTGTCACAGCCTACTGTTCACTTCACGGAGCTAAGGCTCCTCATGGTCAACGTCAGCAGCACAAGCACCTGTGGACTAGGTGTGGCAGAACATGGGAAGGGGCCACAGTGCCGGAGGCACGTTTCCCAGGCCGTGGCCACTCCACTACAAGCTGTGCTGGGAGAGGACTGTGAACAGCCGGCAGCTTTCTTTTCAACATGTCGTATTTCTGGGGCAAAATTTGGAAAGTGTGATAGCCATCACCCAACTGATACACTTGAGACTTCCCACCCGCTGCTTACCAGAGGCGCCTGGGGGAAGGGAAACTGAGGAAAGAAGGGCAGGATTTGTGGTGGGTAAAAGCTGAATCTCTGTAAAAGGAAGCACAGTGTGAGTCGTTCCGATTATAAACGACAGCTTTGAAATGGTGAACATGCTATTTGAATGTACACGTGTACCTGTTCACTGGAACTTCCTCCAGATTGTCCAAGCTTAAAAAAAAAAGAAGAAAAGCACCAAGGTGAAGCCGCTGGCGACAGCACCTTATCCAGCAAGGCATTTCATTTCACGTGAGAACAGCGGAAAAAGCCTTGAGCATTGTGCCCGTCGGTCATGTAGCTTCACCTCTGAAATAAATTCCATGTTTAACAGGGAAGCCATGCGTTGATTTTGTCCAGTGACTTAGAAGGCCAAGCACTTTTTTGGCTTTTAAGTTATATCTAAACCATGTTCTTATTTACTCTCTTAAGATTATACTCTGCATTTCTTGTATTGCTATATTTAGCACCAGGGCTGCTCTAGATTAGTTTTCAGTAGGTAGACGTTCAAAGGAAGCGTGAGTGTCAACTTAAATTTTGTAATCTCCCCACAACCTTTGAATGGTCTCTCATTCCCTTGAAAGCCCCCTTGTGGCCAAATGTGCATGGAGAGGGTTTCATGCTTCCCTGGCGCTAGGCACTGTCCACAGTAAACATAAATTGTTCCTACAGGTCTCACTTACTACAGATGTGGGGAGCGTGGTTAGTCGGTGCACAGCAAAAGGTTAAGCTGTTGCTGGTGGTGGGGTGTCGCTGTGCTTTACGTATTCTAAGGTGGTGTCATAAAATGCATCATTATTTCACAGATCGCCTGCAGAGCAAATGCTCCTGTCAAATGGACACAGTGCATTACCACCCCACGGCTGAAACACAGCCTCGTTTCAGAGACGCTAACTAAAATTAGGGAGATGTGTGTGCTGCAGCTTCTTCAGCACGGTGTTCCTATAGAGACGGGCGGTGCATCTCGTTTGGAACTTTAGACAGTCGTGTGTGTCTGGGCTGGGCATGTAACTGGACGGAAGAGCATTTGCCTTGCATGTGCAACACCCTGGGTTTGAGCCCCAGCACTACCAAGAACACATCACAACAACAGTCCTTGTTAATGTTGCAAGAAGAGACTGTGATCCAATACAACAGACTGGCTTGTTATTCAGGCATGCTGCACATGGGCATAGGTTGCTATCCAAATCTTGTTTTCCAAAATAAAGACATCCATGTATAATATTTCAGTGATCTGTCACACTCCCGAACTGCATATTTCAGACATAAGTTTTTAATATTATCTTAGAACTAGCGTGGGTAATCTTAAATCTTCCTCCCTATAAAACCAAGTTTATCAGGCATCAGTCTTGGTGTCAGAGCATCTTTGAGAGTAGCCTTTTAAGAAAACTCCAGGTGATGTAGGGCACTGTTATAAACGAAACTCAAGTCAACTGCTCACTTTTGACCTGGGTCCCTGAAGAGTACTTGGCTTATACTGCTAAGTTTACCAAGAGCTCTCTGTTGCAATTAGGATGTTAAGTGTTTTAGAACCATTTTTAGTCATTTTTACACTGCAGCTGTTCTTACTTGGTTGACAGGGAGAGCATGAGTTAGTTCTTTGCCCAAGGTCACCCTCTAGCTAAGGTCTCCAGAAGCAGCTTTGTGACACACAGAGCCTGAGACCCAGGAAGATTCCTGATCCTGTTGCACTCCTGGACTCCACTTTCCTCTTCTGTGAAGATGTGAGATGCTTTCTAGCCCCGAAACATGAAGACTCACAGTGGTGACTGATAGAGCAGCTGAGGAAGTACTCACAGGAATGGGTAGAGCGGTGGCCGTGCCCAGCAGGGCGGCCAGGAGGAAAACCGTCATTCTGCAGGGAGAGTCTGGAGTGAAGGATGAGGTGATCGATCTCCACATCCTGTTTCCATGGTGAACAGACGGTTGAAGCAGACATGCTGACAGGGGCCAGGCTAAATCTTGCCTCTAGATTCACATTTTCTTTTTAAAGGTTGGAAAACCTTTAAAAAGCTTTAAATGCCCCTAGACCAGTCATTCTCTGACTTGGTACGTTGCCTGCCACCCCCACTCTTCCTTAGTGACTTGAGATTGTGATCTCTCTGCATAGATCTCTTGTCTGCAGTGTTACAATGGGGGAGTGATCATTGCCAGCTAACAGTAGAGAAAAGCTTTTACAGAATGTACAGATAAAGCTTGTGCCACATGAGACTGACCAGTCCATATGCCCTGGATGCAGCTGTTGATAATTATAGTTCCTTAGAAAGGAAATTACATGAGAAAAAAATTTCAAGGCATCATGGGTTGATAAGAATAAGCACAACGTGGATAAATTCAGGAAAGCAACTCAACAAGGTCTGCTCTGCCCTGTTGGTTCTGAAGTAAACTTTCATTTGTAAAATCACATTCACTTAGAACTAACTTGCCCTCTGCATTTTAAGCTACACCATTGTACTATGGAGTCTGGCTGTGAGAGAACAGCCTCACCATATTTTCATTAACACTTGTCTCCAACATTTGAGGAGATTCTGTCTATCTATGAATCATCTGCCAGCTACTGCAATGTACTTAAACTTAACTCTGCTTGAGTTTGTATCACTTTGCTTGAACAGAGACTTCTTTTCATCCTTTCTTTTTCATAGTTTTCCTTTCTATATTTTCTGGATTCAAACTCTAAAAATTCTTTCTTATTTTGATAAGTGGACATAGTAGAAATCATTGAACTACCCAACCCAAGAATGTTCCACATCCTTTGAGAAGTATAAATTATATTGCGTTAATTACCTGTGCTTCAAACGGTCCTTGGAGCGACAGCTTCAGGAAGCAGTGTGGACGGGCATCCCTACACCTGGCCAGTATTTAAGCTGTGTTACTAATGTCTACATGGTCATGGGCAATATGACTCACAAATTCATGGCTACATTGAGCAATTGGCTTGAGACCAGGAACTCCCGTTTTTAGGAGATCACAATTACCGAGATCAGCTTAAAGACCGATTCTGAAAAGACAACTTCATTGCCTTGACTGGGATTAGAGTGATCTTTATCACAACCAACTGGTCATTAAGAACTAACCATCAAGAACATGAAAGTGCTTCTGTGATCTCTTTCCCAGGGGCCTTAGACCTGCGGTAAGATTTGAACGCCTCCATTCTTAGTATTTTCATTTAAAAATGAAAATGATTTTCAAATAAAAGTTTTTAGTAAATGTTTAGATGGCATCCTTAATATTAAAATCAGTTTTCCTTATTTTAAAGCATTTTTATGAAGTTCCCTGAGAGTAAAATAAAATTTTAGGCCTAATTGACACTTGCTAGTATAATTATAAAACATGGTTTCTAAAACCTAACTTCTAAAAATTGGTTTCTAATTAAGACAGTTGTGGTGTACATAAACATATTCTGCAGTTTAGAATAATTTCTAAAATTAATTTCCTATTTGATAAAAATAAATAATTAGATTTTGTTTGGTCAAATTTAACCTAATTATCTAGAGAGGATATGGTTTAATATGGTTTTAATTAAAGAAAAAGGGACTTGCTTACCTCATAAAAGATAAAAAATAATTGAAGATAATTATGTCAATAGCATCTATTTCAATAGAAAACTACATAACCTCCCATTTTTTTCAAACACTATAAAATTGGAATAAAATGGATGCCAGAAACTTTGGTGCCTCACTTCAGACACTGGAAAACTGTGTGGTGTCCTTTATACTTTTATGCCCCAGGTTTTAGCATTGCAGAAAAACCCAACTGGAAACACAAATTTTCTGGGACACAATCAGGCCACAGGAGTAGTGCTGATCTCTCACAGCATTGGCCGTCATGGCACCCCAGGCTCATCATCTGCCCCTTTCACTTTATGTTGAGAAATGAAGCACACAGAGATCTTTCAGACCTCTTTCTCTCCGATACACAAGGGCTGCTGTGCAGAAGTTGGAATAGGTTGGATAAAGCAATGTAGAATCACCCACATTTTAAGCTGCACTTGGCTAAAAAGCAATTGAATTCCACCTCCCCCTTCCACTGAAGCTTACATAATGATGAAGGATGCTGGAGGTTAGCTTGTTAGAATTTGTTTGCTATAGAACACATCTCAGTCTTTTCTTTAAGTGAACTTTTATTTTGAGCAGTAAGCAAGCACAGTTCCATTTTGATCTCTAATGTAAGCCCTGGGTTGGTTTTTTACATTTAATTTTTTAAATAAATAACTGGAAATAAACTTGAGCAGGCATTTGATTCTTTATTGGCTCTTTATTAGACATTAAGATAATGAAAATGAGGCACATTAACCACAAAATGCAATATCTCACTTCCTTAACATGCATAAGGTGTTATTCACAATACAAAGACATTTTTTCATGTTTTATAATTATCAATTATAAAATTAGATGCATTATGAGTTAAAGTGTTCCCAGACAGTACAGTCTTTTGTAGACATTGAGTCTACTTAATTTTAAAGTTTTATTTCCTAAGGGAATGTTAAAGCCTAGCACATATGTATATCACCATCAAGCAGTTACTATCATTGTCTTCTCTTACATGCAAACAAACATTTTGCTAAATATGAATCTACAGTGTAATGGCTGCATGTATTCAGAAGTGGTTAACGCAGAAGGAGCCGATGGGAAGTTTCGATTCTTTCACATCTTAATTCAAAACAGGAGGTTTTCATCTATGTCTTCTGTAAAAATAAATGAATGAATGAATAAATAGATACATAAATAGATACACTCTTAGAAAGTCACCTGGAAAGCCACACAACCAAGGAAGGTTAGAGCTGTGGATGTGCAAAAACCATCTAAGAAGGCAGCATGGAAGTGACTCTCGACATAGTTTGAACTTTTGAAAATGTCTTTAGGCTTCACCTCTGGAATCAGAATCCCTGGTGGTGGACAGCCATCACGTGGACACCTAGGCAGTTCTGGAATTCTTTGTACAGTTTGGGAAACACCAAAGGAGGGTCAGGTCAAGAAGTGCCAAGTATGAAGGAAGGCTGAAGTGCCACAGGAGGGGCAAACGTCTAGGCACAGCTCATTCAGCTTTGGACCGAGTCGTCTGTAGACATGCCTGTTGCTGCTGGGATGGCAGACAACACGGCCTCCTCTGGTGGACATAGACCACTCTGGACCAGGGCAGCCTTGCCAGGACTGCCTGGATATCCCTATTTCCACACCAATGAGCCTGTGAACCTTTTCTGCCTTCGATCGTCCTTGCAGTCAGCATAGTCCCTTCCCTTTGGGACACTTTCTTTAACATGGAACTTGCCTTCATCCTTTCCCTTTGGGGCACTGCTCATTCCCTCTCTACACCCTTATCCAGTATATGTTGTCTACATGTGTGATTCCTTGGTGTTCAATCCTAGACCTTTGCCCTATAACTTGATAAAGTTTCTTTGGCATAATAATTCCCTTCCTTAGTGTTGATCATTCCCCATATGCCCAGTCTCTCTTTCTCTTGCTGTGGATAAACTCAGGTCCATGCATATTGGAGGTAAGAATTCTACCACTGAATTATATCCGTAACTCTCCAAATGTGTATTTCAGTGTCCAAACTCTCTTGAACTTATGACTCCTATATTGAGCCGTGGATCATATTTGTCTTGTAAGTAATTAAAAATTCAACTTGTCCCAGTGGAATTTGTCATTGCCCTAAATCCGCTCCTGTCATTGTGTTTCCTACCTCAGAGGAGAAGTGCCTCTAGCTGTCTTGCCTGGCCCAAGGCAGCAATGGGGACACAACATGCTTTCTCTAGATCCTCTCAGTTGTCTGCTCCCTGGCTAGCATTTCCTCCCAGCCATTGCCTCCTTATACCCCAGACCTGCACCGTGTGGGTATGCTTCTATTTTAAGATGTCTTGACTGCATCACGTATTTCCCCACAATCACTTCTGAGTCAGGTTCTTATCAGCTCTTGGACTTACCACAGCATCCTCAACCATTCTTAACTCACTCTACAGTGTAACCACAGGACTCTTGTTGGATGACACCCCGACATTCCTAAAGTCTTTAAAGGGCTCAGGAGACCCTGTGTGGTCTGACTTATCCCAGTAGTTTCACTTGGAAAGTTTTTTTCTAAGAGTCATGTGAGTAGATGCAAGAGGTGATGTATTGGTTGGGTTTTCATCAGCCCAACACAGGCTGGAGTTATCTGAGAAGAAGGAACCTCAGTTGAGAAAATGCTCCCATCAGATTAGCCTGAAGACAAACCTGTGGGGCATTTTCTGGATTGATAATTGATGTAAAAGGACCACGCCCACTGTGAGTGGTGGTCCCCACTCCCGGGCAGGTGGTCCTGCATTCTATAAGAAAGCCGGTTGAGAAAACCTTGGGGAGCAAGCAGTGAGCAGCATTCCCCCATGGCCTCAGCTTCGATTTCTGCCTCCAGGTTCCTGTCCTGACTTCCCTCAGTGATGACTGCGACCTGAGAGTTGTGAGGTGAAATAAACCCTTTTCTCCCCATGGTGCTTTTGGTTGTGATGCTGATCATATTAATAGAAACCCTGACTGAGACGGACGGTGTGTCGTCATCACGAAGACCCTCCCACCGCTTGTCTGAGCCTCATTGTTACAGCTAAAGATGAGACTGAGATGAGTGGCATGCCCAGAGCTGGCTAATGGTGGGGCTGTGCTGTTTGAACATAGCTAGGTTAGATCACAGCAGCTGAAATTCAGGAAAATGCTGGCTGAAGTTTATCTTCTCCTGTGCTCTTATTAGTGTTCTCAGGGAAGAAAGTGCATTTATAAGGAGATGTCATTCTTTCTTGGCCTTGCCCTGCTGTTTCCCAAAGTGATAACTTGTTTACTTATTCTAACTGAACATTTAATGACTGTCTTATTAGCTTAGTATGTGATAAATCTTTCCCAACCTCAAAATAGCGCAAGGCCAGCCAGACCACAGTGACAAACAAGACCATTAGTAGCTTTGCAAATCACCGGGCTTGGACCTTTCTTGCTCTTCCAGTCAGAGCTTGGACAGGCTGACTGGAAGAGCTGCCAGACATTTTGTAAAGGAAACAGAAGAAAAACTCTTTTTCCTTAAGTAAGTGCCTTTATTCAAATTTGCCTTTTTATCAGGTCTTTAAAATCCCAACCAAATCCTGAAAGAGGACGTAAATGAAAATGTTCTGGCCCAGCTGAGCTCCTCATATTGACAATAGTGGGCTTCAGCTGCACTTGGGGATGCTCTCTCTTTTCAGCAGGGAGTTGAAAAGACAGGTTTAACCATTTGTGGGGATATATGTGAACTTGAATAAATACTCTGCTTGGAGAATAGGTGTTAGAAAGGAAATTGATCCTTTTGTATCAGTCTGGGTCTAATAGCTTGTTCATTTCTTTTGAGTACTAATGAAGACCAGTTTCCAATGATTCCCCCTTGGCCCATGTTCCCCACCTGAGAGCAAAGTTGGCCTGTGTGACCACCAGAACATGGCAGAATAATGTGGACTTCAACCTTAGGTTACTAAGGGTAGGTGGCACCACATGGGGACTAGAAGCAGATGATGCAGGTAACCTCTGCACTAGCTAACAGACACTAAGCCAGACCTGCCCAGGAAAGTGACTCCCAGACTCCTGACCCTGGCAAACGATCTGGGGGTGATTTGTTATGTAGTATAGCAACTAATGCAGAAGAGGAGGTGTTCACAGAACAGGCTCTCACTGGTGTTATTCACAGAGTAACATTGAGAGCAGCAGGGTCGTTCTTCTGCTGAATGTTAAATGACTCAGTGTTGACACTCTCAGGCCTTGCTAATTCCAAGCCATTGCACACTGGCATGAAGAATTTTAAGGTGAAGGTCATACATATAACCTCTGAGGGAAATTCCGACTTTTGACGGTCTGTCTTTTCTTGCTGCTTGACTGTATGTTCATGTGTATGTATTTTTAGATATATCCATAAAGCATCTGGGTGTGTGTGTGTGTGTGTGTGTGTGTGTGTGTGTGTGTGTGTTTGTGTGTACACCTGCATAGTGCACCTGGAGGCAAGAAGACAACCTCAGCATTGTTACTCAGGCTTCTCCTACGTTGTTATTATTATTGTTGTTGTCGTTGTTTTGAGACAAGGTTTTTCTATGTAGCCCTGGCTGTCCTGGAACTCACTATGTACATCAGGCTGGCCTGAAACTCATAGAGATCTACCTGCTTATGCCTCATGATTCTGATTCTGAGATTAAAGGACTGTGTGCATGCATAGATACACACACACACACACACACACACACACACACACACACACACACCCACCCACCCACCCACCCCTAATAGCAATCTTGCTATTAGGCCACAGGACTCAGCATTTATCTGAAGAAGTAGACATTGTTCTTTGATAACGAATTTACCTTCTTTAATCCCAAAGCAGTGGCCCCATTCCTTCAAGGTGATGTGCTTGTCCTTGTTGGGGTCACACTCCTCAAAGAAGCGTGTTATGCAGTGCTCCATGGGCACCAGGGAAGCTCGCAGAGGAGCAAGTTCGGAATGTGTCAAGATTCTGCAAGAGGACAATGACCGCCTGTTAACGGCATGGCTTGTGCATGAGGACTTAGGTCTCCATCACCAAGGGCATTTCCTTCCACAAGGTCACTGTGTATGCCAAGCGAATTGTACACAGTGAAAAGCTGCAGGCAAGAACAGGTCATGGTGCCCAAAGCTTGCCTCTTGCTGAGAATTGTGCACCCATCATTCCCAGTCTCTAGATGTGCACCCAAAGTTGGGCTGTGTGAGTTGGCTCTCACTCACTGGCCAGGTTGGGATTGTCCCAGAGGTGGCCCGAGCTGAGCCAATTAGATCACCTTGTGGATTTAGTTCAAGAATGAGAATAGAAGGCATCTCTGTGGGAAACACAGAGATTTAATAAGTAAACTCAGTACGGTAATTCAGAAGCTGTGCTGTTGATATCTTCAATTATTTCCTAACTGATTTTTAACTAGATTCCTAACCACGATGGTTTGTACTCAGTGTTTGAAAATGAAGCTGGAAGTATTCCCAGTAGTGTCTGGAGTTCTATTTCACATAGATATCATTACCAGGGAGTGTCCCGGGGTGGGAGGTAGTCTCTACCTGTCTGCAGGATGTTGGTCCAGTTCATTAAACTGCCAGTGCACAGGATACACATACATGTGGTAGTTTTTCTTGAAGTCCCTCAGGAGAAGTTCAATGGGGTGGTCTCCAGCCAGGAGTCTCTTCTCATCCAGGTAGATTTTCTTGACCTGAGATTAAGAAGATAGAAGGCTGTCAGAGGACCAGGAACGTGTCTCAGAATTGTTAAACCTTAATGGAAGGGTAACAGTGTGACAGATGAAAACCTGCCCAGGATGTGAGCCTGACCCAGGTGAGATGGATTCTAATCAATACAGCCAGCCTCTGCTTTCCTTTCCTTTCCCTTCCCTTCCCTTCCCCTTCCTCCCCACCTTTCTCATTTTTTTTTGTTTGAAAACAATTCAGCAAAATAAAATTTCAGTTCATTGCCAGGCATTTCACACACATGAATTTACTTCTGTATAGTAATCTGTTTCCTTGCCTTGAATGTACACTTTTTAAGGTGGAAGTTTTACATGTCCGCTGCTGTATCTCTAGAATGTAGGTCAATTATGGCACCTGGGATACATTCAATAACTACCTGATGAAAGAATCTTCTCTTAAAACTTCTGGGATCAATGTTCTGTATACCTTGATGTGTGCTGGCACAATGAGCAAGTTCCCTTATAGCAGAACCTGTGCCTGGCCTATGAGGCCGAAATGTTAGATTTAGGCATGTTGGGCCTGCTTTATCCCAGATACAGCGTCCTCTAAAGGCCTGTGAGTTGGAGGCTTGGTCCCTAGCCCACGGCACTGATGGAAAATGGTGCAGCTGTTCAGAGGTAGGGCTTAGTTGGAAGTTTCCTGTCATACGGGGCATGCCCTTGAAGGGGATTCGAGGAGCCCCGTACCCCCTCTTTTGCGCTTTGTTCCTTGGTCCACTGTGAAGTGAATATTCCCTGCCACAATGTGCTACCTCAGCACAGGCCCAAAGCAACACAGTCGGCATTGGTCACAGACTAGAAGTCGTGTTGTCTGAGGTATATCCTACAGTCAGGGAAAGCTGACCAGAAAGCTGCATTTGTTAACTCTGCTTGGTCATAGAAACTTAAGGAACACTTTCCAGGCTACAGCCCCGAGAGCAGAAGGCGGGCAGTTTGGCTGTGTTACGAAAGTTGTGGCATGGATGGTGACCACAATAGAATATTAATGCACACAGGCTAAGCAGATGTGGGAAAGGGGGCAGACTCTGCTGCTGTGTAAGGCAGCGAGTGCTCATCACACACACCCCCTCGGGTCCTGCAGACATCAAGGCAGCGAGTGCTCACCACACACACCACACACACCCCCCTCGGGTCCCGCAGACAGACACTCAGGTAGCAGAGCGTGGAGCTTACTTTGCTTCTCTGCTTTTCATTTAAATAACCATCATGTTTGGGATTCGGTTCGTAAAGCTGCATCAGGATATTTTTGAGCCAGTCTCTCATCCGCAGGGGGAACTGAGCCACTTCAAAGTCGGTACAAGCAGGGATAGCTGGGGGACGCAGAAAACACGAGATGACCATACTTCAGACAACAAGTCCTCGTCACCGGCAGCTCCACCCCTGCTTCCTCCTGACTGGTGGTGCAGCAGAATCTCCTGGGATGTCTTAAAAACATCCCAATCAAATGCCGGAGTTGTTGGGTATTTTTTTGTGATCCTCCTGCCTCAGTCTCCCAGGTGCCAAATGATAGACTCACATTACTATGCCTCGTAGGTGACAGTTACTATGGAAAGAAGATCTTGATGATTTTGTGGTGGGACCTGGGCATCAGGATGTCTTAGGAGACCCCCCAAATAATTCTGATATGCAGAAAAGGGCTGAGAACTAGTGCTGTAGAACCAGGGACCAGGTATCTGGAAGTGGAGGGCATGCGGGTTCTTGGTTAGCAGCAGAGGAAAAAGCTGAGAGGATCTCCCTCTGCAGCAGCAAACCATGCATCTCTGCACTTGGAGAAGCCCGTACTTGTTTCCAGGCGGCCCCACATGGGACGCCGGCTGCCAAGAGGGCTCAGTTCGTCACCGTCTCCCCGGATCTCAAGGCTGTGGCTACTGCCTCAGTGCAAGGCTTCAGAGTGTGGGGACAAACCGAGGGGTCACAGTAATGTCCCAGCCTTCGTCGGGGACAAGCCGAGAGAACACAGTGACATCCCAGTCTTCATGGGCTTCTGCCTAGAATGCGCATGGATGATTTTGTCCACCTCAGTGGACAGAGCAAGTCAAACAATAACACTTAATATCTTGTGTGTGTAGAAACTGAGGAGAAGCAGAAACACACCTGGGCTGTACTAGTGTGGAACTACTGATGTGCCAAACACAACTGAGGACACCCTGGGGCAGGAAGGCGGTGCTAAACAACCTCTGGAAGAATCTACTGCAAAAAAATTCTTGACAAAGACTTATGTGAAATTGGAGGGAAGGTAAGAAATTCAGAAAACCCCAGTCTTTCAAGCCTTTATTAAGTGCACCTCACAATGGTGCCTCTGAACTCAGTGGGGAGAATTGGAATTGTCTAGGTTTCTTGAAAAACAAAACTCTAGTTCCGACACAACCTCATGGATTCAGAATCTCCCATGATGAAGGCCTGGGAATTCCTGAGTTGGTGTTAGTTTCAGACTGATTTCATAACTATATAAACTCTTTTGTTTGTATAGATAGAATTTAGAGAGGCACAAAAATCACCCGGAAATGACGTTTGGCAGTAGTGGTCTGTGTCTTACATTTGCAAGCTCCAAAGTAATCCAGCTGCAGTTGGTGTCCCTTTTTGGTCCCTTCCAGCCTGCACTTGGTGGCAAAGAGGTGACAGGAGCTGGCGTAGGTCTGGTTGTCAGTGCCACAAACCTAGGGAAGGGAAACAAGAAGTGATGGAACCCAGTACCCCCGGAGAACACTTCCCTGATGTCTGGTAAACATGCTGGGCCAAAGATGTGCTTAGGTAGAGTCTATTAAAACACCCAATTTTCTGATCTGGTACCAAGAAAAAAAAATCTACTAAGTTAAACCCATGACAATAATTTAGCTCCAGATAGAGCTCCATAGAACTGTAATTGTGAATGTCCCCAGGATAGAATGAATTAAAAGTTTGCCTGCTATCTTTTAAATTTTAAAGTTAAATATTTTATGTGCTATGGGTGTAGTGTACACACTACAGTCTGTGTTTTGTGTGTGTGCACCTGTTATGCACGTACATGTATGTGTGTGTGGGGGGGGCACTGATGCCAGGTCATCTCTGACCTCTCCCCACCTCATTGTTGAGGTGGTATCTCCCAGTTGAACCCAGAGCTCATCTACACCACTGGTCTTGCTAGTCAACTTGTTCCAGCAGCCCCCACCTCTGCCTTCTGAGTGTCCTGGAGTTACAAGGACACCGCCATTCTCGCCTACCATTTTATGTGGGTGCTGGATCCGAATTTCCGTCCTTAGACCTGCACAGACCCGCCGAGCCGTCTCCTCAGCCCCATTATTAATTTGTAATGTCCTAACTGAAACACTTTGATTTCTCTGGTATCCGCTCCCACTTGATAATACTTCAAATATTAGATAACATAAGATGTACCCACTTAAAAAATAGATTAAATTGCAAACTATTTCCACTCAGGAAGCTAGAGTTTTGGTGTATGTTGAGGACTATTGTGCAGAACACTTACTTGGTCAAGGATTTTTGCAGGGGGACAAGTCTCTGGATCTTGGCAAACGCAGTGGGGTTTCCCCTGCTGATCTGCTTCGCAGGTGTGCCCCCTCTTACACGGGAAGTTCGTGCAAGAACCTAACAGGAGAGAGTGAGAAGGGAACATTAACACAGAGAAGTTGTGCATTAACATGATGTCATCCAGACGGTTCACTTCTCTTTCACGCATCAGACAGGAAAACCGGATTCTGAAAACGGAAAGCAGGGGGATGCTGGAAAGCACCTTAACGATGTGCTCATCTGCAGATGGACTCTGGCCTCGGACGTGTGCCTAGGACTTCAGCTGTCTTCGTACAGCAGACTGCAGGGTGCTGGAGGAGGACAGCAGTCCCCTTTGACCTGCCTAAGACAGAATCTGAAGTGCACAAAATGATGTGCAAAGAAGCCAGAAGCTAAGCCAGGGGAGTTTAATTTTGTTGAAATTGAAGATGTTTGTGGTTGGGGTAGGATGGATTTGAGAGTAAACAACAGAGTCAGCCCTTCTCAGGACTGAAAGCAGTGTTGGGGCTCTGCGGAGGATAAAGATAGCTTTGTGTAACATCTCAACAGGACTTTCAGTGTGTAAGCACATTGACCCACAGCCTATCAAACACACACAAGAAATACCAACACTTTATGGAATATTTCCTCAGGGAGGCCGGGGACGTGGCTTTCTGAATCAGAATGGAAGGGGGTGCTAGCCGAAATGTCAGAGTCCATCCCTCCCTGGACCTGTTGCGGCTTGCATAGCGTCCACTCACCAGCACTGCGCCCCATCAAGTTGCCTTCCTCTGAAGGTTCAACATTCGGTGAGCTCTCGGCTTTCTTGGCCTTTGAAAACAAGAGCAGAATTTCAATGAGATAAAGAGATCAGTGATTCGCTTTCTGTCTTACTGTGCGTACCATCACTGAGCTGTGACTACTGCCACTGAGCTGTGCATGCTAAGATCTCAACAGGGAAACCCCTGCAACTGCAGAGGGAGACAGTAACTCTTGGAGAGTAAGAATCGTTCCATGTGAGGAGGATCACCCCTTTGGAGTTGGGTCCAAAGCACTGTCCCCATACATTGTCTTGAGATTCTGTCATGAGGATGGAAGTCCATCAGTGACCTCTGTAGAGGTGTTGGTAAAACTTTCTTAGCAGGGTTTGAGGTGTAAGAAAGTTCCTACCTCAGAATGGCAGGAGAAGTCTTGGGACTTGAGATTACCTGCCACCCCAAACGGGGTCAGTTCCTCTTGTTTGGGGGGCCAGATGGGGTCAATTCCTCCTGGGGCGGGGGCAGGCAGTGTGCTGGGAATTTGCCTGAAAGTCCCAGGTGATTAAGCAGCCAGATCAAAACAGAATTCCCTCTTTCTCCCAACTGCAATTTCCATATTTCCATATGGGCATGCGCTTGCATTTTAAAGGAGTACTTTAATTTTTATGGTTAATTCAACAAACGTGCTGGCTATGATCACGTTGGAGGCATTCTGACTGACAGGCACCGTGGTTCGGCTGCACCAACGTGACGCCAGCTTTGAAGACAGCAAAATTGCAGCTGCCGCTGTCTCCCATTCTCCAGGTCTGTCGGAATTTTCCAGCCAGCTGCAGGGAATTTCAACTGCCCTCTCTGCGTTTCTAAGCCCCCTAAGCCATAGAAATCTACTTGGCTTATTCAAAGGACAGACTGGATGTGTTGGGGGAATTGTTACCTCTCTAGCAAGTCCCAGGCAAAATAAATGTCGCAGCTCCCTTACTCCCAAATGGAATAATCCTTGGGAGTTTTTTTTTTTTTTATTGTTCTTTTCTTTTCTTTTCTTTTTTTTTTTTTTTTTTAAAGATGTATTTATTGTGTATACAGCATGTATGACTTCAGGCCAGAAGAGGGCACCAGATCTCATTACAGATGGTTGTGAGCCACCATGTGGTTGCTGGGAATTGAACTCAGGACCTCTGGAAGAGCAGTCAGTGCTCTTAACCTCTGAGCCATCTCTCCAGCCCTTTTTTTTTCTAATGAATTTAATTTTAATGAATTTAATTTTTTAGCTTCTTTTCCTTCCCTATGTAATTTTTTATTGTTTTTTAAATTGTTTCTTGTACTCCTGTAATAACTGTCATGCAAATCGAAGGTCTGCTTCTAATAGGAGCCCAAATAAAACATGTTCTCAGTCTAATGATGGAGACAGGCAGACAAATACATAACTGAGCAAGGTGAGCATCCACAATCTGAACACTTGAAATATGAAATTCTCCAAAATCCAAATACTGTTTAAGCACTGACCCAGCCCCCAAAGTAGAGATTTAACACACGAACTCACGTGACAGGTCACAGTTAAAATACAGACACATTAAAAATATTGTATAAAATTATGCTTAAGCTGTAAACACACATAGAGAGTGTTTGTGAAATTAATGAATTTTGTGCTTAAACATGGATTCTATTTTCAAGATATCTCATTATGTATGAGCACAGAGTCTGAAACAAAATTGCAATGCTTTTGGTCCGTCACTTCAAATGAGGGAAGCTCAGCCTGCCCTGTATTTTAGGGACGCACTGCCAGAAGCACACACAGCAGAGTGTGACTGTTTCTTGGCTGATTGATTGGACAAGCACTATTGTAAATACTCTCACCTCTTGGTCATCTCCAGCCTCACTCTTATCTACGTTCTCATCCTCATCTGTTGCTTTCTCAACATGTTTGACATGATAGTCAAGGGAAGCCGTGTCTCCAGCCTCTAGGAATTCCTGGCTCGGGGTGAAATAGTCGTCACTTGTACCATGCTTAGAGTCATCACTGCCCCCATTGTCCCTGGTTGTGATGACACCGTCATCGGTAGGTTCTGTGGAAACTGTCTTTTCATCCATGTCCTTTTGGTTACCAATAGCTTCAAGGCCAGCCTTTCCTTCTTGGTCCTGCCACTCTGTGTGCTGAATATGCTTCCTGCTGCCTGCTGCCCTGTCAGCCTCCCCTTCTGCGTTGGAGTCGCCCTCCTGCCCTGGGTTGTCTTGCTCAGACCCATTCTTCTGCATCTTGCTTATCTGAGTTGGTTCACTGGACTCTTCTAAGATGCCGTCAGTCTGGTCACTGTTCTCCTCCTGCTTGCTGGCAGGCTGCTCCTCGGGAAGTTCTTTTTCCCTTTCCTGGTTCTCACTGGGAGCACCAATGTCTCCTGGCTCTTCTTCCTCTTCTTCATCGGGAGCTTCTTGTTCCTGGCTCTCTTCATCTGTCGAGTCTCGGTTATGCTCGCTGCTCCTGTTCAGCGGCTGGTTCCTGTCACCTAGAGGCTGCTCTTGGTTTTCCTCCCCCTTTGTGATGTCTTCACGTTGGTTGGAATCCACAGAGGAAGCTGAGGCAATAGCAGGGAAATCGGTGTTCTCTAGGAGCTTTTTCTGGCCAGGCTCACTTGTCCCTTCTTGTACATCCACCGTTCCTTCCGTGGGTGAATATTCCAAGTTCACACTTAAATCACCATCACCGTCCTCCTCTTCCTTCAGGTCCATCTCATGGCTGTAGGTTTCGTCCTGTTCTGTTGACTGCTCGTGGGTTTCCTCTTCTGACTTCAGTGCTAAAGGTTTTTCAGCCTTAAAAGAACAAAAGTTTAATCTTGAAATAAATGACATGGTATTCCTATTTACCACTACAAAGCTAGCATTGAACATTCTTCCTTCTCTTTTCTCCATACATTATCATGTAAATATATTCCTGTTGTTCTTCACATTCTAAAGCACAGGTTTATCCTGAATTTGAATTTTGTAAAATGAAATGTTTTATATAGTGATTCACTACAGGGAGTACATTCATTACACTATAATGTCTGGTGTTTAGAGATAGTTCACGTGATTATTGTACTTACAAAATTAAACTGAGAAATGAACATATTAAACTCTAAGCATGCCTTGATACTGAATTCTCTGGAGAAAGAAAAAGATGACCCTCATATAATGATTCTTTTACCTTATCATTGGCATGGTTTTCTGTATCTGCCGCAGCTTCCACCCCAACACTGGGGGCTGCAGCATCGTCGGGCGTCACCAGGGTTGCAGTAGTTGGGTTGGAATGATCAGAGAGAAACCTCGCATTTGTCTGAAAAAATGAGGACTCTGTGTTACTAATCTACAGATGCCAGCTTAAAAAATACGAATTGCTTTTGCCGTTATCACCACTGCTGTGATCTTCAGTGATAACATTAATGAACGATAGTCTCTAGAATTTTCTAGGCTACAAGCAAATGCCTGCAGTATACTGTTACCTGAAAGAATTATAGTCACATTTATGTATATATACAAAGACTGGCTGAAAATAAAACAGAAGACATTTCAATAAAGATTATCCTTTTGGACTTTTGGAATTCTCAAGCCTTGACGCAAGCATTCACAATTTATAATCTTGAAAAGTGTCATTTAACACAGAGTTGAAGAAAAACAAAATTAGCCCTGGGATGTAGCACTGTACAGCACCTTGGCGGCTTTGAAGTTCTCACTGATAATTGGTAGGAAAGATTATAAGATCTTTGCTAAATGCTTATTTATTTTCTTGGTCTCATCGGCTTCAACATACATCAGGACATCTTTGTCTAAATAAGCAATTTTATTTAGAACTAGTTCCAAGATTGTGTGAGAGAAGGCATGGAGGCTGGCTGGGAGCAGCCGCTGATGAGTCTGATTCCAGCTAGAGCAACGGCTTCATACAAGGCTGGAGACATCAGGGGAGAGCCGGGCAGTGACACACAAAAGGGAAGCTGAGTAGCTAGACTCGGAGGGAATCTCCCTTGAAGCCTTGAGGACTCTTTGATCTCTGCTGGGGCCTTGACAAGTTGCTGTCTTCTCTCCTTCCACCTCTGCCTAAGTGAGCGGAAACACAGAGAAACCCCGAGTGATGGACATAAACTTTTTGTAAATTTCAGTGAGTTCCCAAGTTAAAACTCCTCTTTCTGACAGTCGTCTTCCATGATGATAACACATGAACTGTCAGCGTCTGAAGCAGGGGTTTGCCATGATCACAGAAGGAGATCCTGTGGGTATGCAGTGGATGTAAGAGTAGGGCCAGGCTCTGACTGGACAGTGCCTTCTCATCCACCAGCAGGTCCTGTAGTGCTAACAGTGTAAAGTAAGCCAGGTGGCTATGGGATCTGTTATGTTCTGTTTGCTATTGTGCATCTCACCTCCTTCTCACTAAGAGGATTAACACTGAAAATGATTTGAAAGAAACTGAAGGGAAGAGGAAAAGGAGAAATGGAGCCTGCTTTGGTAAGTCCCTTCTTCCACAGGGCATCATGGAGAGGCGCTGGAGGGGGCGGTTGGGCTTGTTGCTGAATGCCTGCTCTCCTTCCCTGGCTCTCTCCTGCGCCTGCTTGCTCCTCCTACCTCCAAGAAGTGCACACTGGTATGGCAGCTCACTTTCCTTCAGAAGTATCTGGTAATTGAAATCTATCTCGTCATCATGCCCATGTCTATCTATGTTTATGTCTCGTGCTGTCTTGAGAGTCTGCTTGGAATCTCTCGGCCACATAGAAACTATTAGCTGTTAAAGAAGTCAACCAGGATTGGAAAATGCTGCAGGATTTTACAGTGGCCAGTCCTTTGAGAAGATACTTAGTTTTTAATGCATCTGGCTGGGTCTGCTTATAATAACTTGCCCCAGAAAGGAAACATCTGGCTTATGTCTATATGTGGGAGTGTCACCAGACATTTGGTTCAAAGACTCTGCATGTCTGTTTACAAAGCTGAAACCTTGACCATTCCAAAGGGAAAACGTATTTTCAGGAAAAAGCAATGATTTTGTGGGAACTCGGTTCTACGCTAATTTGTCCCACTTTTCTAATTTCACAGTACAATGTGTAACGTCAACTGCACTACTCCACGTGAGTTAATTTACAGCGTGATTCTTAATGTTGTCATAAATTCTTTCTTTCCATGAACTGCTGGATCGGGGTGGCATGGAGTTTGTTTTTGCCAATACAGCTGTCTGGAACTAGCTCCCTTTCACCTAAAACGAATCACAGAATCTTGGGCTAGAGTAGAGGGGGCAATGTGGTCTATTTAAAGGAGGTTGGTTCTTCCATTGGGTGAAGAAAAACAGTTAGCACAATGGTTTAATGAAAGATGACACAGATCATCTGTGGAACATCAGAAGTGATCACAAGGCTATGGATCTATTTTAAAAGGAAATCTTCCGATGGTGCTGAGGCCGCTGACATGGCCTCCAGGAATATGCTCACAGTGGTGTGGTGAGCATGCCTGACTGTGAAGTAGAGGAAGCCCTTGTCAAGCCTACTTGGAGCATACCTTCTTGGACAGCCTAGAGATGAGGTAGCAGCCATTGATTACCATAGCTGTTTATGGTCCTGCTACACTGATTCCTGTTTTTATTATTGTAGAGTATTTGGAGAGAGTCTCAATCTGAGAAATCAGAAAGCATGCGTTTGGTCTTGAAGGAAATAATGGAGGAGAATGGTTATGCAGTACATGTTAAATTCTTTATTTCTTCACAGATCTATAAGCAAATTTATTTCTCCATGGCCATTTCTTTGGGTACACTCTGTCTAATAAGATGATAGTCAAGACTTTCTGCTACATACTTATTTTACCTTATTGTTTGGAAAAAATATATTTAAAGCATACTATATTGGTTTTCTTCCTTTTACTTATTCATTTATTTCTTGGACAATAAGGAATGTAATTGGAATTAAAAAAGATCCAAAGCCATCCTAGAAGAATTATTTTTGGTGGGAGTGTCTTTGTCTGGGATTTTTTTTTTTTTTAAGGCTCAGCTGGAACTTGACATGGATCTTCCTGCTTCAACACCTCAGGTCAAGAACATTTTCTTCTAAATACAGAGTCAAGAGGGAGAGACATAACACAGAAGAGACATAATACAGAATTTACCGGGATTGCAGCTGCAGTCCCCAAGAGGTACAGGAAGAAAAGAGCAGCTACCATTTTGTCTGGACCTGTGAATCAAGGAGACAGTGTCAGTGATCATGGGGGCTTCCTTCAGGAAGATTACCACGTAATTTCACAAATGCTAGTTGGCTATTATCCACTCTAGAAGTGACTATCATTTTACCAGTCTCCCACATCTGAATGGACAGACTTATTTCAGTCCTTACCTCGTCTTATTCCTATAAAAACAGATCCTTCATTTGTTTCCATTTATAATGAGAAAAGACACAAGCTGCCAGGGGACCTCCAGCTCTGCTCCAACTGTAGTGTTTTATCATGAAACCAAAGGTAACCCTATACATTTCACAACCCCCAGAGGCTCTTTTCCCCAAAATACATTTTGACTCAAATATCAAAAATAAATATTTTACTAGGGGAAGGGGAAACAGAAGAGGAAAAGGAAGAGGTGGAAATGATGTAAATCTAGTACTCATATGTGAAATTCCCAAAGGATAGAAATTTAAATAAATGTTTCATATCTGGAATTAAGAGCAAAAATAACACAAATTTCGAGTAAATAAATAGTAAATTTAGAGGGAATTCAGAAGATATATCTATGATTGATGATAGTCCAAAAATATTTTATTCTCTCAGTGAGTGCTAATTGTAAAGAATCATTGAAAAATGTGTTTTCCTTTTTCTTCTTTATTTCAAAATTTTCTGTTTAGTACGATGTAAAAACTGCCTGAGACGACATACTGCTAGTTAGCCATTGGTAAACACTTGCTTGTCCCGTATGAAAGGCAGGAGATGGTTCTAGTGTGCTCTCTGTCCTTTAGATAAGTCACTGGGCATGCTGCCGTGCCAAGGTCACTGTATCTGTCCCACACTGAAGGGAACAACTTCATGGTCTGTAGGTTCTTATTTGAATGTGCTGCTTGTATGAAGAAGTGGAGGGCTGTACTAGGAAGTGAGAGATGCTGTGAAAACGAGTGCCATACTGAAGACTCGGGAGGCTTCATTTGCTGATGCTTGCAATGAATGTACTTTGAATATGAAAACCATGACGTCCTCACTCAGTATGATGAATACCATTTATTCTGGGATAAGTGAAACATCATTTATTTTGAGACAGTCATACTTGGTGTGCTGTTTCTACAAACGCAGACTTTGTTTTCAGAAAGACCAGTTGAAACTAGATGAAAGATGCCGAGAGAGACAAAATTTCACATATGTGGAATTATACTTGATGACTCAGTTTTGCGCACTGACGGGAGATGATAAAAGTTCTTCTCCAAATCTACAAGCTTGCTCAAAGCATCACAGTTTGAAAGAACTGTTGGTAGGGAAGTGGAATCTGAGCTCCAGACCGGAACTGCCTTCTGACAGCCCAGAGACCTTGTTTCTTCATTTACAAAACAGGGAAGGGATAGTTTTCCCATGAGACTCAAATGGGAGCACCTAGCTGTCGGGGACTCCCAACACCTGTGACAATGAAGAAACTATAAATTTCTTGAAGCACTCCAAGGCAGAAAATGGCTTAATAATTCTGGTC
>CABHPP010115112.1:1206-18343 GCA_902168425.1 Peromyscus attwateri | reverse complement strand
TTGCTCTCTGGTGCTGAAAGCCTGTAGGATCCCTGGAGGGTTGCTGTTCTTCAGGCCCTGGTAGAAGCCTAAAGGAGCTGGGTTCTAGCATGAGTGAAGGAACGGAGCAGCAATGGCAGTGTCCAGTGGTGAATCTGCAGACAGGGTAGATGAACTCTACAGCAAAATGAAAAGCAACGAGGCAAAAGCCAAGTGTCTCCCCTGGACCTCCTTTGATCTGGCGGCTACCAGAAGGTACCGCTCACATTCAGGGCGGGCCTTCCTAAGTCAAGTAACCTGATCAAGAGAATCCCTTATGGTGTGCGCAGCAACTTACCTTTCCGCTGGTTCCAGATCCAGCGAAGTTGACAACCAAGATTAAGCAGTATGACCTTGGCGGGCATGGCTGTGTACCTTCTCCTCCATTGCAACAGCAAGCAGGGGTGCGGCACTGGGACCAAGAGCTGGGCTGGTACTCCACATAGTTAACCGCCGTTAGAAAGACGGACAACCTCCAACCTAGGAGATAAACCACCCACCTTCCATTTGACCACACACCCCACGCCCCTTCCAGATAGCCACCAGAGGCAGGTGTTGCAAATGTTAGTGGAGACAGCTGGGGTGACGGTAGCCCTGACTGTAAATAATCATCTTAGTGATCCCCTGAAATATGCTGGTGTCTACACAGTTTTAAGAAGTGGGTCTTATCTTGTGTGGTACTCCTTAGTCATCCAGCTTGCCATTCGACTATAAATTTCTCTAGTGACCGTCTTATGTAAAATTTAATGTATATAGTTCCTATGAAATGTTAAAGAAAATGCTTTGAAATACAGAACTAAGTTAAATATATAATGAGCTAAATTTATTTCTAAACATGTACATTTATGTTGAAAAATAGTAGTTAAATGTTTTTTATAAGAGAATACACAAAAGCTGGGCGGTGATGGCGCACATCTTTAATCCCAGCACTTGGGAGGCAGAGGCAGGTGGATCTTTGTGAGTTCGAGGCCAGCCTGGTCTACAGAGTGAGATCCAGGAAAGGTACAAAGCTACACACAGAGAAAAAAAATCTAGAGAGAGAGAGAGAGAGAGAGAGAGAGAGAGAGAGAGAGAGAGAGAGAGAGAGAATACACAAAACCATATAGCAGGATTGAAAAGAAATGCTTAGTATAACATTTCATCACTCAAGTATACATTTGAAGGGAAATTACATGGCAGTGTTATAAATAGGATTGGATAAACTTTGCATTGATAATACTATTAAAACAATCACCACGTATGCACTGAACTATAGCTGTAGAATACACTGATACAAACAGAAACGCAGGGTTGCGAAGGTGGCTGGGTGGATACACGTTTGCTTCTCTGGTGTCAAGATCTGAGTGAGAAGCCCAGCACCTGTGTGAAAAGCTGGATTTGGTGGTGCCCATCTGCAATCTCAGCTTTGAGAGGCAGAGATATGCCCATCCCAAGTGCTTGATGGTCAGTCAGTCTGGCCAATCAGAGGGCTCTAGGTTCAGTGAGAGACTCTGTCACAAAAAACAGGGGGTAGAGTAATAGAGGAAGACACTTTAGAGTGACCTTTGGCCTCTACACATGCATGCACTTGCACACACATGTGCATACACATGCATACATCACACATATACAACGCAGAGAGAGACAGAGAAAGATACAAGGAAAGATAGCTACAACTATACTCATAGTAAAACTGTGTAATCAATTTACCTTTTCCTGTAGATTAAATTGATAAAATTCATGTGAAGGTATGGAAGGTTTGATTAACGTAACTGAAACCTTGATGCACACAGCCCTTGGTACCAGACAGATGTAGTTTGTGGTCATGTGAAACATTCACATGCCCACGGGACACTTATAAAATCTCATTAAGCATTAAGACATCAAAGAAATTATTAATGAGTAATTACAAATAATAAAATTACAATCAGTTCCACGTAGCCAAGGGCATGTTTTGTAGCAATGAGAAAAGTGACTAATACATTATCAATCTATCTGTTGGTCTGTCTGTCTGTTGGTCTGTCTTTACCTCACACAGACTGACCATAAACTTGATATCCTCCTGCTTTAGCTTCTTCAATTGTGGGACAATAGGTGTATGCCACTATGCCTAAATTCCCAGAGACAGTTTTGCTCAGATTTTCATGCCTGAGAGTCCATAACTTCCCCACATTGTGGAGGCCCACAAAGGTTTCCTATTGAGATCTGAGCTTGCTTTCCACAGCAGGATGGATTGACCACGTATGTGATTACCAGGTGTTTGGAAGGGTCTACACTTGGCTGTGCTGGGGGAAGATTTTTTTGCTCCACACCTTGGCATGTCTATAAACAGCCCTTTAGAAGAGACAGAAGGGGCCTGGTGGATAAGGATTCAGGCCCTCCCGAGGCTGTCCTATGTTTCTGTCTTTCCTCTCATCATCGTCTAGGTATCTCTTTCTCTCTAACTATTTCTCACTTCTCCCTACTCAAGAGTTCCCTGGGCATAAATGTGGGAGCTGGTCTCCCATTCCCCATTGTCACCAGATGGAGTGGAATTCTTTCTACCCTCATTAGTTTTTATGATTAAGAATTTCTGTATGTTCATTTCACAGACATACAAGTGCTATTTCTGCACAGTAATTTTCTTTTAAAAATCAATCTTAATGTCAATTATTGTCAGTTTAAATGTTTTAGAATATGCATATGGTATAGAAGGGTCAAATTGACTTTATTTGCATATATATTACCTAACTAGTTATTATTATTATTATCATTATTATTGGTGAGAAGAACCATTACCACTTTCTCAGTGATTTTCAAAATACATTATGATGTTATTAACTAGAGGCATTATGTTGGGTACTAGACCTCTTGAATGTACTCCTAAGGGGAATCTGGCTTACCTTGACCTTCATCTCATCTTTTCCCCACCAAACGGCAAGCTTTAATATTCAATTGTTGCTAGAGTTTTCCTGCCTGGTCCACAGTCAGGACAAATCTCTTTCACCTGCCAGTCCCACAGCCGCTCAGACCCAACCAAGTAAACACAGAGACTTATATTGCTTACAAACTGTATGGCCGTGGCAGGCTTCTTGCTAACTGTCCTTATATCTTAAATTAATCCATTTCTATAAATCTATACCTTGCCACATGGCTCGTGGCTTACCGGCATCTTTACATGCTGCTTGTCCTGGCGGTGGCTGGCAGGCTGTCACTCCTTCTGCCTTCCTGCTCTTTTAATTCTCTCTGTTAGTCCCGCCTATACTTCCTGCCTAGCCACTGGCCAATCAGTGTTTTATTAGCAACACATTTGCCATACAGAACATCCCACAGCATTCAATCACTGGTTTGTTAGCAGGACTGTGCTGTTGGGAATCCCCCCTTTCTACTATAATGTCAAAGCAATGTGTTTATACTATGAGGCTATCTACATTAACAACATGAAACAAATTATGCTTAAAGCAATGCTTGGATTATCTAGTGCACTGGGAAAAATAATGTCATTAATAAATACAATGGCCACTGTCAAGGAAAGAGTGGCAGGCTTATGAGCCAAACAAAGCTAAGATGTGTGAGGTACAACTGACTTTCATAAAGTGTGTTCTTCATTCTTTACAACAATCCTACATTAGGTATGAGTGTTTCAGATGCAAGGGGTTTAGCACAGCAGTTGTTGCATTAGTAAGTAGGGCTGGTGACACTATTTAACATCCTGGCTCCTTTTTTTTTTGTACCCTGTATGTTGGCTGTTCCTCTTGTGGTTGCAAAATGGCTATTGCAGCTTAATGCACCATAATGAGGTCTAAGGAGGGAGAGAAGAAGCATGTAATTACATACAATCAGTTCATCAAGAATTTGGTACTCAGGCCTGGGGACATAGTTCAGTCGGTAAAGTACTTAGCATGCAAGCACAAGGACCCAAGTTGAGCCCCTGGGACCCCTGTGAAAAGCTGGATGTCATGGTACTTGTCTATTAGCTCAGCATTAGAGGTAGATGGGTTAGAGACAAGAGGAATCCTGGTTCTTGCTGGGCAGCCAGTCTAGCTAACTTGGTGAACTCCAGGCCAGTGAGAGATCCTGCCTCAAAAGACAAGGTGGTTGGTTCCTGAGGGCCAGCACCCAAGACTGATCGTTGGCTTTTGCACATGGATGCTTGCATATGCCTGTGTGGACAAACAGGCACAAGTTGGGGTTGGGGGATGTACTGTTTGCCCAGAAGCAGCCAGTGAAGATGCTCCATTCTGTGTCACTGAGCACCCCTAAATCATAGGCCACTCGGATTACAAGGAAGGCAGAGAAAGCAGGAACCCCATTGCAAAGTGAATTTCAATTGACTTTCTAGAGGATTCTGTTACTAAAACAAGGAGGGTCAGTCATTGTGTCTGCCACAAATTCAGTGCTATGCTTGCCTTACTCATGAAGAATTTCAAATGGAGATGCATCACCTGAAAGGCCCAAGTCATCCGCTCTTGAGGAGTTAGTAGAGGAGCCAAGACCTATTGCTCATGCTCCTGACTCCTAAGCTGCAAACCCTGGTCGTTTTTATAAGGACTCTGGACCATGTGGATGATATTGATGATGACAATGTCATGTGAAAATAGTACATTTCAGGCTTGAAGGAAGTTCTAATTATTTTTAAAGTACAGTAAAATACGAGGTTTCTCCCCTTGTGGAATAAGCTTTGATAATGTAAGACAGAGGTTTGCTGTAGATTGTTCTGGGAGGAAATCAATGGATTAACCATCTTCCAGTTTCCTTTATGTGGACGCTGATAAAATGGTGATGCTAGCAGAAATGAGAGTGGGTTAGGTGGAAGAGGGAGCTGCCCACAAGATGTGGTGTGGGTGCGTTGGTGGGAGGAAGCTATGTCAGGAAGCATCTGGCTGCCCTCCGGCTGCAACTCTCTGAAAACCCCTCAGCTGAGAGCCACTTTGGGTCATTCCTGACTTTTCTTGCTTCCCTGGTCCTCTGAGCCCTCTCCTTTCCCATTTCCCTGTGATGCTCATCTTGTGGTTCCTCCTTCCTTGCTCCAAAAGAGTGCTGAGATAGTGTCTTGTTATTTGGCATCACCAGGCAGCCATAGGGTCCCTGTTCTTGACTGTTTGCTTCCTGGTGGAGAAACAGCTTCAGTAAGTTTTTCCATTTCCCATTCATTAGATTTCCTGCCAGGTACCTGGCTGGGTCCGTGAATGCAGGAGGTGGCAGGATGCTGTACTTCGGAAATGACCCAGGCTGAGGGACATTCCCTAAGGTTAACTTTTAAGCTCTTTCCCTGAGGCCGAGGAGACTTCTCATCCTCGTTCACAGCATGTTCACATGGTATGAAATTTAAAACTTGGTCCTCATGGTTCACGGTGTATTCTTGTTTACTGCTTATTGTAAAAGTTAATGTGACCCAGTTTTTTGTTTTAATTAAGGTAAACCGAGATCACCCAAACATTGACTGCTCTCTGTGAGGAAGAAACGAAAGAGGTTGCATTCTTGTTTATGTGAGGATGGTGAAGGGACTCTTATTTCAGGACACGGGTCATCCTAGATGGATGAAGGCAGCTCGGGTGGAGCCATCACCAGATCTGGCAGGTCTAGACTCCCTGGCACCAGTGTGGCTCTCAGCAAGTGTCTACTTGGCTCCTTCTGGAGTCTTTTTGGCATGGAAGAAAGACCTTGTACAACACTCCTCATATGTCATTCCCCTTAAACAAAACCTTTCTTCTGTTTCCCTTGCTCTCCTCACTTCCTCTTCTATGTCTGAGAATATAAAAGCCAACATGTTCTCCTTCATTCTGACGGCGATAGCATATCAAAGGTGTTTTGAGCACAGTCTAATGTCTGCTGTATGGGACCTTTGAGAGTAGAATGCTCTGTGCTTAGGGAACAACCACTTAGCTAGTTGGGGAAAGAGTGTGAGTTGACACAGATAATTGAGTCATGGTTTGTTCCACGTTTATTGCTGTCAATATTATCACAGGTATTAGACACATTAGGTGATGGTAATTTCATGTAACCAAGTAATTGACATGACAAGGTGGTTCATGCTAATAGAATGTAAAGGCAGTGATCTATGGGTGATATAGACCTTCTAAAGGAGAGCGGCCTGGAGAAAAGACTCTGAAAGAGGGTGAAAACAGTTCTCTTGGGTAGAGAGTCTTGCATGTTGGGTTTCTCTAGAAGGTTGCTAACGAATTTTGATGCAAATGCCAGTGCTCCCCTGAAATGGATGTCAGCAGAGAGATGGAAAGGAAGCAGAGTGGACAGAGTGAGAAGTTGAGCCTGTGAAGACAGACTTGTCCTATCTACAAGGATCTTTAAGCAAGTGGCCAGTAGAGTTGTCCTTAGACTACTATAGGGGGGTCCCTATAGCTCCACACTGAACTGTTACTGAATGCAACCTCAGTGTAGGAGACGTCAGTCACTGTGTATTTCGCTGTTTCTTGGCAGTAGCTGAAATGACTCTTTCTGGAGAGGCTTAGGTTTTCTACTGGGCAAGAGTATGACCCTAAGAGAAATGCCTCTAGAAACTGACTTGATCCCAGCAAATGGCAGACAGCTGAAGGCTGCTTGATAATGCACTTTTGCAGCCAAGTCAACAAGAATGCTCTTGAAGGGGTTTCCAGGCTGTGCCATAGGGAGAATGAGATGAGCAAATGCATGCACAGCCATCATGATAGGGCATCAAGGGACAGGATAGCTGAGATACAGTGGCTCTGATGTCTGTAGGTAAGCAAGGGTAATGTAGGCAGGGGTAGGAAGCAGAAGGTAGAGGGCCTTGATTGCCAAGTAAAGATCTTTGAACTTCGTGCTGTGGACATTAGAACATACTAAGTAGTTTGAGCATCTTGTAGGTGTCATGGGTTTGAATTGTGTTCTAAAGGGAAGCACCTGGCTAGACATGTAGGAGAAGAGGAAGTGCAAGAAGTTTAAGGGAAGGAGACTCACATAGACGAATGAAAGTGAGTACTGATGCCAGGCCTGGTGAGCAGGCCTGTTAACCCAGCTGCTCAGGAGGTTGAAGCAGAAAGATCACAGGTCTAAGACCTGCTTTGGCTACAGGTGAGTTCCAGGCCAGCCTAGTCAACTCTGCTTGAAAATTAAAGGTGGACTAGAGGCGTAGTCCAGTGATGAAGTCTTGCCCTTGGTTCAGTCCCCAGTACTAGAGTAAAAAAGGATAAGAGAGATAGAGATAGAGATAGAGATAGTTAGGGAGAGAGAGGGAGAGGGAGAGGGAGAGGGAGAGCGAGAGACTGTGAGACTGTGAGACTGTGGTTGATAGAAAGAGCCCTGGACTGCAAGTTGAAATAAGCAAGGTCCCATCCAAGTTCTTCCTCTTCTTGGACCTGGTTTACCATCTGTAAAAATGATTAACTAAAAGTCCCTATCCAGTTCTAACAGTTTGTGATTTTATGTTAAAGTTATCTTCTCATTTGCATTCCTTAAATTGCATCCTCAGAAAAGATGTTGAAGGCTGATTTAGTGTAAAACCAGACTTCTGGAAACTTTGGTTTGGATGTTTGGATGTTAATTGATTCCTCCACTCTCATGGCCTTCCAAATCCCCATATTTCCACATAAAGTTTGTAGCCAATGGATTATAGATTCAAGCTGAAGCAGAATCATGTATCAGCTATTACAAGCCTGAGAGTTTTGTTTCTTAATCAATTACAACATATCCGGTAACTCAACCCAGCTACAAGGAAGACAGAATTAGCTGCCCTTATTGCTCAGAGATGGAATGTCTTCACCTAAGCTTCTGCTTCAATCCTAATGAAAAGAGGATTAATGCTGGCAATGAAGAAATGAGCCAGTGGGAGGCCAGCTGCGTTAAAGACTGAAGCAGTGTACAGGTTTTCTCTTACGTGAATTCCGTGCCATAGGATGGTGTCAAGCCCGTAACCAAAAGCCAACATGGGACCAAAACACAACTGGGAGGGAAATAAGGGGGGTAAGCTGACTGCTCAGAACGCTGGTCATTTTCTGTTTGACAATGATTTGTATGTGATTTTAGGGCTGATGGCTCTGCATTGGACAAGGAATAAAGGGGCTCATCCCAGAGAGAGGCTGAAACCCTCTCTCAGCAGTCATTAGTTGCCTGAGGTTCTTTGTCTAGGGTTGGGACCAGGAGGAAATTTCCTTCGACATTATGTCTATTGATATTGCCATTGGTTCATGTTCAGCTGTTTCTAGGAGAGCCTGTTTCACAGCAGACTTCCTGGATCCCAATTCTTATCTTACAGTCTCTCTACCTCCTCTTTCTCGATGTTCCCCGAGTCTTAGATGCAGGAGCTGTGATGTAGATGTACTTGTTGGGATATACACACAAACAACAGAAACAGAGTCAGCAGGTTGTATTTGTATATTTGTGCATACACATGCCACATGCATTATATGTATGTGAGTAACAATGATAATCAAAGAAAATGAGGCTATCAGCTTGAGAGAAGGGCCTGAGAGTGGTTCCAGGGTGAGTAGCTAGGAGCAGCTGGAAGGATGAAGGGGAGGAAGGAGAGGGATGTAATTCTATTTCAACTAAAGACATATTAATGAAGTAAAAATGATTTGTAGAGAAAAATTTCTGTATCGGAGAAGTTTTAAATCCTTGTCTCATTGACCAGAAGATGACTTTCTCCACATCTGCTTATTATCGAAAGTACGAACTCTATACTTGTGTTTGTTCATTAAATTTTACTTCGTGTCTTCATTTTATAAATATTTCCACCAGATGCTTCTTATGTCCAACACTACATTAATTGCTGGAAATGTCTTAGCAAGTAAAGCCAGACAAAAGGCCAAACTTTGTGAATCTTGCAGGGAGTCAGTGAGAAAGATGTGAGCTGGATGGTCACATGCTTTTCCCTCTAATTGAGATGAGGTTTCTCTGGAGAATTTCAGGACTGAAACTTAGTGTTAACTAGGTGACCTTGGATTGTAGATTCAGTGAATGAATGAAATTTCAAGGCTTCTAAAAATTTGGTAATTATTTTATGATGGATGAAAAGAGGCACAAAGATATTGACTTACCCATGTATTGGAGTCCTATACAGATTAGAGGCAAGGTCAAGCACACGGTGGTCTTGATGGACACAGTTTTGTTTGGAGCATTGCTGGCCAATGTGAATTAGAAGAATCGGAAGCCCGTGGTCTAGGTAAATCGGGAGCATGGGGGAAGGCATCACACACACTCTTGTGAGCGTTTATGCTTTCCTCTGCGGTAGGTTTCTGACAGTGTGCTTGGGTCTTTTCCAAGAAGGTGGGTGGCTGGGAGGGGAACTGACCATGCAGGTCATGGTGATGGCTGTCCACAGAAGTCCATGCAGAAACCTCATGCATTAGGACAGCATTGCTAGTCAACACAAAGGAAAAATTGCAGAGTCGATCCTATCTTTGAGGGATGACTTTCTATTTGATTCAATATGTATTCCTAGTTAATCACTAATCCCAGGTATAAAGAAATTGCTGAGGGTGCCCAGGTGAGGAATAGGAATCCAGCCTTTCAGTAAGAATCTTCAACATCTGGGGGACAAATAAAAGCCTAGAATAGATTTCTCCTTCTTTAGGGAGTAAAATTCATTAATAATAACAATAGAAACATGAAGATATTCTGCATCCTTTTAAAAAAAAAACATAGCCAAGGAGATGAAGTTTTGAAGGGGCTGGAAGCATGTACATTCTAATTAGCATTTGTTTTGGCTGTCAATGACATCGAAGAAAACACTGAGTGTCTGAAACAACAAGTGAGATGATATATTTCAGAATGACCAGAAGAGTGCAGAATTCCTAACCCATAAAAATGATTGATTATTGGAGGGATGGCGATGTTTGTAGCCTTGATTTGTTTATTATACCTTGTACGCATGTATTGGATTACCATAATGGACCCCATAAAGATGGACAAATAATATGTCCCAGTAAATAAATAAAATAAAGAAGAAGATGTAAACAAATGATGCAATAAAAGGGTTTAGACTTCATTAGAAGCAAGGCAGAGCAAAATTACATTGTAGAAAATGGAGCCAATGACACAGAACACAATGCTATAAACATTCTGAAAAGAGCCCAGGTCCTATTGTATTTATGTTTCTTCTGATTTCCTTAATTTTTAATCCTTTGTTTATTATGTTCATTTTTTTTATCTGGCCTCATCATTTTCTTGATACTTCGCTGTATAGAACACATTTTGAATTTAATCTCTACTGGCTTTGAAATTTTTAATGTTCCTTTAAAGAAATCCATATTGGGGATTTTCAAAGTTTACTAAAAGTATGATTGAAAATTATTAATTTAATATCCAGGTATAGTACACATCCCCGTGTTTTGTGCTTAGATAAACACATGTACCTACGTGCAAACTCTCCTTTCTTGACTTGACTTTCAACTTCGTTACCATTTTGCAGCAGTGACTTGCGCTATGGCTCCAATGGAACTTCCTTGATTCATAGACATTTCTAGATTTGCATTGTCTAGTACAGCGGCCATTGCCCACAAAGCTTAACAAGTGCTTCACATGTGGCTACTGTAAGTTCAAGGCTAAATGATGAAGATCTATAAAAATCAAACTACCCAGACACTGCTGTCTATTCACCACACTCTTTGATGACTATATCCAGTGCGTGGATGCTTACACGAACGGTTTCTCTTTGCCCTCCCATGCCACACACTGTGTGGTCCTCTGCCCTCTGATTAGGTCTGCCGTGGTCTGATTCATCTATCAAGACTCACGTATCTGCCACCCCTCCCCGCCATTGCCCAGGCTAAGGACCCTTCCCTTCCCCTTTCCTTTAGCACTCTGTTTCCCCGGCCTTCCAGTCACTTAACCAGATTTTTGAGGGTGGTGACTGAATGGGATCTGGGGAATGTTATTGAAGGGGAAAGGGAACTTTAACTTTGCTTAACTCAAAAGACCCTGGCAGAAGCCTCAATGGTTCTGAACCCTCTCCACCTGGCGATCTACACTGACTCTTGCTATCCAACCCGGGAGACTCAGGGAACATTTTCGTTAAGGTGCTGGGGTCTTGTTGTTGGCTCTTCCTGTCTTTGTACTCTGGTCTCAGCTATGCAGAATTCCCTGTGCCAGCTTTCTCTCTTCACCTGGGCTAACACTCCACCCAGCAGTGGCCCAGTATGTGCAAAGAGAGGCCAGGGATGGAAACAGCATGCTGGCTTCTTTCATGACTCACTTTACTAACTGTCAAATAGTATTTCTTGAGGGAATTTGTTTAAAGCCGATGCCCCTTGCATGTGGTCTGGGTAATATTCTTGATGAGTCGTTGGCACGAATCCTGTGTTTTTCTATGTGAAAATGGCTAACCATGAATGAAAATAAATCATGAAGAAAAGTCTGAAAGGAAGCTTTTTCTAAAATCTTGGTATCATGAAACTTGAAAGACTATGCCTGTATTCCCCCCTCCCCTCCTTAGAAAGAAAAGCCCACTGTGGATTGTCAAATATGAGCGGCTTAAATGTGGTTTGAGGTATGTTGGGATTAAGAGTTTTGTAAGGCTATTCTGTGGCTGTTAATGGGCAAGAGTGCACAAAGAGCATTCGAAGGAGTCTGCTTGAGGATGGCAGGAGGTGTCAGATTTCTGCAGGGATCCTCTTTTCATCCATGGTGATGAGCAGAGTGAAGGCAAAATCCATCTGAGTGCTGAAAATACTCGTGACGTGTTGTTGTTATATCAGGTTCAAAAGTAACTGTTTTCACATTAATTGTTATAAATCATTATGAGAGTAAAGAGGATTAGTCCTTTGACCAGCATCCTTCTAGAATGGTTTCCTGACCAGGCTACTCTTTAGATTACATACTTCTTAGCTGTCCAGGCTGCCCTGGGAGTTGGAACAGGTTAACATGTTAGTAGCTGTCTCCCTTGCCCCAGTTGCAAAACTCCAAAATGTCTCCAAACATTCCTAAGTGCTCCACAGGGCCTGAAACATCCAGCTGAGAAGCAACATTCTAGAACCTCGTGGATTCGTGTGGGGCTGGAAGTTAACAATCTGCAACATCTGGCTGAAGACCTTGTACAACCAGCCTTGGGATGTCCTGAGGCAGTTTCCATAAATGCTGTTGAGGGCGCCGGCCACCAGGGCCAAATTCTTGACCGGTGTTTGCCAGAGAGACCTTGCATTGCCCAGGGTTTTTGAAGGCACCATGGGGCAATTTCTTTGACCCAAACTGAACTGATTTATATATTAGAATCATACGTCTGAAAGTGTCACACTAGTTAGTTAATAAATCCAGCAGTGAAAACCACAAGCCCATCCATCATCCAGCTCTAGAAATAACCGGAATTTATACAGCAACATTCTGAGCATTCTCATGCATGTTCATGGATAGCATTTTTGAACAGGATAAGTACCCAGACATGGTGCCATCAAAATGCGGTCACACTATGAGTGCCATTTTAAGTGAAGAGTATTTAATTTTATGTGAATTATAAAATAATGATGTTCATGTGTGTGTGTGTGTGTGTGTGTGTGTGTGTGTGTGTGTGTGTGTGTGCAGTTGAGCACAGGTACCCTCAGAGGCTAAAAGAGGGCTTTGGATCCCCCCATCCCCGATCTAGAGTTACAGATGGTTTTGAGCCACCTGCTGTAGATGCTGGCAACCAAACCTGGGATCTCTGGAAGAGCAGCAAGTGCTTTTAACCACTGAGCTATCTCGCCAGCCCGATTTTATGGGAATTTAATAAGGGAATGAAGAGAAAGTGAGGGGCCTGCAGAACTTGTACCCAGCAGAACAACTCCCTCAACAGTATCTCTACATATGTCACAAAAGGTCACACAGCATTAGGAGTCTGGAGTTACTATGTTTTAAAAACTGATGTTTAAATCCTAGTTAATATTGCACACCGTCCTTACAGCTTTTCTCCTGTCTCCTTCTCACGTGTATCAGTCACACTATAGGAGCTGATTGAATGTAGGATGTGTTCTCTTCTACAACCCTCACAGTCCTGGGGCTTACCAGGGGCTCCATACTGCAGCAGAGCAGATGCTCACCCACCGTTCCTTCTCCTTGACTTTTGTAATCCTGCTTTTAAAAAGTTTTGAATCATCTTCTGGTTGGTTGGATTTTGTCACCCAACTTTTAAATGACAGTTTCCATTTCCTGAGTCTTTTTCTTTCTACATTTGAAAATGTTGGTCTGCCTGCAACCGTCCGTCTTTCCATCTCCGTCCCAGTCTCTGTCTCTCTGTGTGTTAAGACCTACATGACAACACCTAGCACTTTAAGTATTTTAAATGTTCAGTTTAGAAGTGTCAATTATACACTATTGTGGAAGACCCATCTGTGTCTAGAGCTGGCTTTCATATTACAGAGCTGAAACTGTGCTCATTAAATAGAGTCTCCCCGTTCTCTTCTCTCTTCAGCTCCGGGCGGTCACCCCTCAACTGTGTGCCTGTGGATGGGCTGACTCGGGGTGCTTCATATGTAGCCAGACACATTTCTTTTGTGCCTGACTTCTTTTGTATAATGACTTCAATTTCATCTATGTTGTGGCATGTGTCAGAACACACACATGCACATCTTATTTATTCTCTAGTTGGTAGACATTTGGTTTTGGTTGTTCCTCCTTCTGACTACTGTAAATAATTTGCCAACAGAGATGAGCATGCGGCTATCTGAGTCCATGTGTACCATTTTGGGAGATACGTCCTCAAAAGGAGAATTGCCGAGTCATACGGTGAACACACTCTTGAGGAACTGCCATATTGTTTTCCATTATGACTACACCACTCTACATTCCCACCAGCAATGACATGGGGTTCTAATCCCTCCATGCTTTGCTGTTTTCACTCTTGGTTGTCTGGCCTTGTTCGTTTCTTCCTCACAGTGCATTGTTTCTCAGTAGTCATCCTGAGGGGATGAGAAATAGTAGCCTATGGCTGTTACTGCAAACTGGATGGCTGGAGAGATTCTGCGTTGCCCATTATAATCGAGTGGCCACACCTGTTTCATTTAGTGATATCGTCTTAGTCAGGGTTTCTACTGCTGCAATGAAACACTATGACTGAAGACCCAGTTGGGGAGGAAAGGGTTTATTTGACTTACACTTCAGCATTGCTGTTCATCACTGTAGGAAGTCAGAACAGGAACTCAAACAGGGCAGGAACATGAAGGCAGGGGCTGATGCAGAGGCCATGGAGGGGAGCTGTTTACTGGCTTGCTTCCCATGGCTTGTTCAGTCTATTTTCTTATAGAACCCAGGACCAGCAGCCCAGGGATGGCACTGCCCACCATAGACTGGGCCCTCCCCCATTGATCACTAAGTGAGAAAATGCCTCACAGCTGGATCTCAAGGTGGCATTTCTTTAGCTGAGGCTCCTTCCTCTGATGACTCTAGCTTGTGTCAAGTTGACACACAGAACCACCCAACACAGATATCATTATCATGTGGTAATGTGAATATTATTTTCATTTTCATCAGAAGTCATAAATTTTGATTTTTATATGAAGTGTTTATATGTTTAATTTTTGGCCAAATAATTCTTTTATTAAAATTCTTTTGGGGCTGGAGAGATGGCTCAATTAGGACATTGCTTTCTAAACAATTTAGTCCGTGGTGATTTTCAGGTCAGTGAGAGACTACATCTAAAGAACAGGGTGGACTGTACCTCAAGAATGACACCTGTGCTTGGCCTATGACCTCCACAGACGTTCATCCACACATGCACCTGCACACACATGAATGCCGCCCCCAACACAAGTGTACACACACAGACGCACCATTATGACGAAGTCAGTTAGAGCTGCAGGGTGCTGCCCATTTGTGCTCATCTCTTTCCCCACTATTGACATAGTCACTTTCATTTTATACAGAAGGGCACTAGAATCCCACAGCAAGGGCGGGCTTGAGAGTGGTTATGAAGCTCGGGTGAGATTGGCACGTGCAACTTAACACAGACCCCGGGGAGTTGGCCGGACACGTCCTATCCCTTGGGTATGGTAAGTTGCCATCGTTGACCCCAGTGCCTTCAGGTGTCACAACTCTGCCCGCCTCTTTGAGATAAGATGTGATCACGTGGGCTCTGGACTCTTGCATGCAGTATTTCAATGGAGGTTCTCCTTCCTGGTTCCTTCCTCATGCTCCTGCCTGCCAGCAGAACTTCTCTAGAGCAGTCTGCTGACGCCATCCATGCCTCCGCTCTGAATTGTCCAGGGAGCTGATCAATGAGCGTGCTAGCATGCTCGGGTCTTGCCTTTGCCCCACAGATCTACTCACTGCCCTTCCCCACCTGCGGGATGTGATCTGTATGAACTGCATCAGTTCCCTTTGCCAGTGGGGGACACTACAAGGGATTATATAGACAGTTCTCTCTGTCTGTCTCTCTGTCTCTGTCTGTGCCTCTCTGTGTCTCTGTGTCTGTCTGTCTCTGGCTGCATTTTCTCACCAATTCTCTTTACACAGAAAGATGAAGATGAACATCTTGGATTTATAGTCTAGCTCACACCAGTCCACATTGCTGCCCCAGTCTCCTGGCTGCCCTGTACCCTGTCCATTCAAAGACATGTTTTAAAAAACGTTCCTCAGGGGCTCTGGGTGTTATTCATTGGCAAAGCGCTTGCTTTGTCTCTCATGCCCGAGAACTGTGAGCTTGATCTCCAGTATTGCAAAAGCGAATGCTAACACTTCAAAAATAAATTAATACATAAACCCATAGAATAAAATACCCCTCAAGGGGCTCAAAAGATGCCTTAGTAAATAAAGTGCTGCCACTCAAGTATGGGGACAACTGTTGGGTTACTTAGTTAAGCACATTGGCTCATCATACTCATGTGAACAAGTACATACATACCACACCACACCACACACACACACACACACACACACACACCACACACACACCATACACACACACACCATACACACACACATACATGCACACCACACATACCACACATACCACACACACATGCATACCACACATACCACACACACCACACACACCACACATACCACACACACCATACACAACATACACACACCACACACACATATATGCACACACCACACACATGTATATACACACACCACACACAGGATTTGACCAGCACGATTCTGTTGGGGAAATGATGAGGACCATGTCTGGAGTGTGAGATGCAGCTTGAACAGGAACTGTGAGATATGGAGTTGCAGAGAGAGATATGTCTGTCTGACAGGCAGACGCTTATTAGTGTGAAATGTGTTCCAGTGAATTAGTGAGAGTTAAGTTCTCTTATGTGGTAAAAATGACCAGGGACAAAGATTGGATAGGAAAGGACTGACCAGATTCCACAGGCAGTCAGCTCTCCAGCCGGTGAATTTTAGCTGAGTAGTATGGACTGGAGAAGGAGAGGTGAGCATCAGAGTCCTGGGAATTTATCACTGATATCTAGCACATGGCTTTAGATATATTATTAGTGTTTAATACAACCTGGTTGAATTGAATTGTTGATCTGTATGACAACTTGACATTTTTATGACATCCTCTCCATTCATAATTTTAAAGTTGTGTTGCTCAAAACCTTAAGGTGGTATTAACCTGAAAGAATGTATCTACTGTTAGCAAAATCTGAGCGGTTTGAGATCTCCTCAAATGACCTTTGTGGGAACATTGGAATGAACCTTTATTTGATGCCTGGGAAGTAATATCCCACTGGAACTCATTTCATTTGGAGTTGTTTTTAATATGGAGCTGTTAATATGGCATTTCCAATAAGTGACCTTAGATGTGAAATCTGTGTTTAATTACTAATGTTTTAGCTAGAGCAGCAGAATGGCACTATTCAGTATAAGTCATAGATTTAAGAACTTGTCAGGGAAATAGTTTATGATTTGATTTATGCCTGGGGATCCAAGAAGAGCAAGCAAACACAAGCCTTTATGGGATTGTGAACACGTTCCCTCCTACCAGAGTCTGGGCTTCTGCCAAGTCTGATTATATAATGAGTAAACAGTATCTTCAGGGGATTTTTTTTTCATCCAGCATATTCCCGAGCTAGGATTTTACTTGGGAAAATATGATTTCCTGAGCAATCATTAAGCCTGATAGCTTAAAGCAAAGAACAGAAAGTGCACTGTTTCTTAAGATGTGTTTTCATAGGTTTTCCTTTGGTGTTTTTCTTTGCTCTTTAAAACAAAAGAACTTATGTTGAATGTTTTATTGCACACACACACACACACACACACACAC
>CABHPP010115111.1:2782-21428 GCA_902168425.1 Peromyscus attwateri | reverse complement strand
AGCAACTCTCAAGTCCCATCCTTATAGTCCTCCCTCCACAGTGGCCTCTTAACTGGTCTCCTGTTTTCTCCTGTATCTGTCCCCTGCAGACTGTACTGGCTGGTTTTTCTGTCAACTTCACACAAGCTAGAGCCATCCAAGAGGAAGGAGCCTTGATGGAGAAAATGCCTCCATAAGATCCAGCTGTAAGGCATTTCCTTAATTACTGCTTGACAGAGGACACTCAGCCTATTGTGGGTGGTGCCATCTCTGGGCTGGTGGTCCTGGGTTCTATAAGAAAGCAGGCTGAGCAAGCCATGGGGAGCAAGCCAATAGGCAGCACTCCTCCATGGCCTCTGCATCTGCTCCTGCCTCCAGGTTCCTGTCCTGCTTGAGTTCCTGTCCTGACTTCTGTTTGTGATAAACATCAATGTGGAAGTGTAAGCTGAATAAGCTGTTTCCTCCCCAACTTGCTATTTGGTCATGGTGTTTCATCACAACAATAGAAACCCCAACTAAGACACAGACTAATCTATGCCAAACTATAAGCCAGCCTATGCCACTTCATCCAAAATGCTTCTCTTCAATATCTACATAGTTCACTGTCTTACCTCTTTCTAACCGCGCTTAAATATCATCTCATCTGTATTGAAAGGCCTTCAACCACCACTATGCTATACTCCTTTTCTGGGCTCATTCTCCTGTGCAGCAGATAGGATAGTTGGAATGTGAAATACCACCACCAGCACCACTACCCACAAGGGCATGTGTTTGAACAACTTGGCTCCCAGATAGTAGTACTGTTTGAGAAGATTATAGTCTTTTGGATGAGGAACACAGCCAGCAAAGGGTGGGGCTTGAGAGTTACCGGCTAGCTCTGCTTCCAACCCAAACACTCTGCTTCCTGGTCTACTGAGACATGAGGAGTCCCTGCTGTACGCCTCCACTGCTGTGCAGTCTGCCATGCTTTCCCCGCTGTGATGGATGGTCTTCCCTCACTGGACTATTAACACTGTGAAATCATGGATTTTATATATATATATATATATATATATATATATATATATATATATATATAGCCCCTAAAGCAATACTTGCCGTTTGAGAGGCATTCAATTCAAGTGTTCATTAAATGAATGCATGCAGCCACTCATAAAATATTGAAGACTGTCATGTCAATATGGGTGGGTGCTCCACAAGTAGCACTTTCAATGGAGAGCTGGGCCACTGTGTAAAATGTGAAGGAAGAACAGTTTGCAAGATGCTACAAAATGCCTCTTCCAAAATCTTCCTGTCTTGAACCCAAAGGAAGAAAGCTAAAGGGGACTGGGGTCTCTGCATCTTTGTAAAGAACGCTGATCCTGAAAATCTTGTCCTGTTGCCATGCTAGGGCACCAAGGACCTCCAGCTGGCAACCAGGAGGTATCTGGTACATTCAGACTGACAAATGGCATATGTGTTTACACAGGGAAGTAAACAATTCCCCAGCCATTCTCTAAATGACCACAGTTTGAGATAATCCACAAAGGGAACAGCTCTGCCAACAGGCTTGTTCTTTCTGAGTCTCTCCATTGGTAGCTTAGATTCCAGGTAGTTGGAGGTCAAAGGTCCTGTGGTTCCCAAGGCCAGAGTCTTCTTCCAATAGGCTACTTCTGCATCTGGGTGAGAGGAACCAGGATGAAAATTCATTATGTCTGTAAGAGGCTGTAAACCAAGCAGGCCATATCCCAGGACCAATTCAGTAATACCCAGGAATGGGGAGGGAGGGGACATCTGGCTTACAGATTCTACAGACTAAAGCTGAACCTGACTGTCAGCACACTAGCACCTTAAGTCACCGCTTAAAGCTGGAATGGACCCATGTGATCCCATTGTGACCTTAATAGAAAAAAGAAAGTAGGTACACCACAGTCGCATGCATGGTCCCAGGCTCTAATAACAATCAATAAACATGTTTACCTTATGTCATGATCACGTGTTGTGTTGATGATTACAAGCAAGTTGAAAAGCTTCTTTTAATTTAGACATATACTTTCCCTCCTCCAGGAATGTCAACTGTATTGATAGGCAATGTTGAACACATGAGGAAATTTTGTATCTTGAAGAACCAAACAACTACCTATTTTTAACACAAATGTAATTAATGTACTAATCTATTTCCACATCATCTAAATTTCTCCCAATTTTTAAACACGACTGTATGAAGCATCAGAATCCTCCATGGATTCTGTCTTAGTTAGGGTTAATATTGCTGTGAAGAGACACCATGACCACATGACCACAGCAACTCTTCTAAAGAAAACATTTAATTGGAATGACTGGCTTACGGTTTCAGAGGTTCAGTCCATTATCATAATGATGGGGAGCATGGCGGCATGTAAGCAAATGTGTGCTGGAGCTGAGAGTGCTACATCTTGTAGGCAACAGGAAGTCAACTGACTGTCACACTGAAGGAAGGTTGAACAAAAGAGACTCAAAGCCCACTCCTACGGTGACACACTTCCTCCAACAAGGCCACACCTCCTAATAGTGCCACTCCCTTTGGGAGCCATTTTCTTTCAAACCACCACAGATTCATGCATCTACATCTCATGCTACAGAGCACTATTCAGAGCTGAGATGTCCAACGGCCTTTGGGTACCATAGGCTCAAAGCTTAGCTCTCCCAAACTGTTCTTATGATGCCTACAGTTATGTCCTCTCCCAGGAGCAGCCCACATCTAATGACTGGCAGTCCTAAGAGCATAGAGGTTGGCCCCTCACCTCAGTGAGGAGTTGCCACAGGACAGTTTTGCCTCCATAGAGACCCCTGACGTAACTGCTCTGCTCAACTTGCCTTCCACCCAGTTTTGAGCCTCTCTCTTCTTCCCAGGTCCTGCTCTCAGTGTCTGGTTCCCAGGAAGCCCTACCAGCTAACTTCTAGAATACAGACCAGGCTGCACCTCACGTAACTCACAGACTGAAACACCAAAGCAGCACCAACACACTCATGCTGCGGAGAAACACAGGGAGGAGCAAGGAAAAGCTCTCCATTTAGAAGCTTCCGAGGGAGCAGCCACGCTTGACCTCATTCTGAAGGGATGCCCTCAACTGATGGAAAGGGTGAGGAGTGGATCAAATGCTCTAAGTCAGGCAGATGCAGCAGCCTTAGACAAGTCAAGAATCCAGGAGAGAGTCTGGCTTGTGTCTAGTCACGGTGAATCTGTCAGTGTGCCTGAAGCATGGAGTGAGGCAAGCAGGAGATAAAAGGTGTCACACTGAAGCCAGGAAACAGGGCAGCGTCATTCTACAGGGGACTAATAGAAAACTTAAAGTCTTCCACTCTAATCACACTGCCTGGGTATGGATTCTATGATCCTCTAGCTTACCAACTACATGGCTATCTGTGCTTGCCCAGCCTCTCTAAATCTCAGGTTCCTCATTTGAAAACAAGCAGACTTCTAAGAATGGCTTACTTCATAGATAGAGGCATGGAAACTGAATGAAGCTATAATGTTTATAACATACTTAACACAGAATTAGGCTCTGAGCCAGCATTAAAAAAATTATGTGGTTGGTGAGATGATCAGTGAGTGGGTAGGAATGCTTATTATATAAGCATGATGACATGAATATGACAGCTGGGCTTAGCCACATGTGTGTGTCACCCTAGCATGTGAGTGGCAGAGACAGGACAATCACTAGAGCTTGCTTGGTGCCAGTCTAGTTCCAGTTCCGTGAGAAACCCTATCTCAAGTGAACAAGGTGGATGAGTGATGGGACTGGACTCCCAACGTCCTCTCTGGCCTCCCACACACACACATGCACAGACATATATACATCTGCATACACACACACACACACACACACACACACACACACATACACACTCAAAGTAAAAACTTGTTTTCCAATGCGGGCCTTTCATTTTAGGTAACAGAGATTACTAGTCATAACTACTGTAACTTGGATCTGAGATTTATTACCCAGTGCATGGTCCAGCCAGGACATTAAGGGGAGGCTGGTAGAATAAAATGAGAACACTGGGGGTGTGCCTTTTAAAGGGATATTTGTAATATGTCGTTTTATTACTCTTTACTCTTAGGGGGGCTTACCACCCAGCTCCCAAATAAATGCGCATGGAGTCTTATCATTTCTTATGAATGCCCGGCCTTAACTTGGCTTTTTTCTTACTTAGAAGTATGCTTCTTTTCTTAACTTAAATTATCCTGTCTACCTTTTGCCTCTGGGCTTTTACCTTTCTCTGTTTCTACATTTCTTTCTTTACTTCTTACTCTGTGGCTTGCTGTGTAGCTGGGTGACTGGTCCCTGGAGTCCTCCTCCTTCTCTTTCTCGTTCCTTGATCTCCTCTTCCCAGATTTCTCCTTCTACTTATTCTCTCTGCCTGCCAGCCCCACCTATCCTTTCTCCTGCCTAGCTATTGGCCATTCAGCTCTTTATTAGACCAATCAGATGTTTTAGACAGGCCAAGTAACACAGCTTCACAGAGTTAAACAAATACAACATAAAAAAAAAATGTAACACATCTTTGCATCATTAAACAAATATTCCACAGCATGAACAAATGTAACACACCTTAGACTAAAATTCTGCAACAGATATTGTGACCTCCATCTCTTCTTTTCTCTCTGTCTGCTTCCAAGCCTCCATAAGGGGATCACCCCTCCTCCCCAGTGTACATTCCTACAATGATGAACTGTGCTCTCGCAGGCCTATGATGCACTGTGCTTTCACAGGCCCATGATGCATTGTGCTCTCACTGGCCCATGATGCATTGTGCTCTCACAGGCCCATGATGCACTGTGCTTTCACAGGCCCATGATGCATTGTGCTTTCACAGGCCCATGATGCATTGTACTTTCACTGGCCCATGATGCATTGTGCTTTCACTGGTCCATGGATGCATTGTGCTTTCACAGGCCCATGATGCATTGTGCTTTCACTGGCCCAAAGCAATAGGTTCAAGTGACTGTGGTCTGAATCCCTGGAACTGGAGCTAAAATAGATCTTTCTTCCTTTTAAGTGGATTTTCTGGGTATTCGTCACAGTGGCAGGAACCAGACTAACACCATACTGGTGCTTTTAGAGAACAACTCTGGTAAGATGTCTGCCTGTTCTCTCAGAAGAAAGGTCAAGGTTGACAGATACGTTTGTGTACGGGAGAGACTAAACTTTGAAGCAGAAATGGTGGAGACATTGTTTGTTATTTTGTTTGTTTAAAAAGGCTTTATGTACACAAGCTGCCCAAGCAGCAGCAGATAGAGTTAGGACAAACAGCAAAACAAATTGCCAAGGAAGCCAAGGAGGCCTGGAGTAGAATTGAGGTCTCGAAATACAATGTTTTGGGCTAGAAAGAAATTTTCCAGGGCTAGGTATCATTCTGAGAGCTGCCATCAAGTATGCAGCAAAAGTAGAAACTCATAGGCTTGCTGACATCACTCCTTCAAACTCTACACCCCACGATGCTATTCTCATCAAATCTTACCACCAAAAATGACTCCCCCAATTCCTAAATACACTGTCCTCCAAAAAGGTTATAATAGGAAAGTGTTCTACTACTAGTGATTATAATGATTTCAAAATCTATGCATTGATCTCAGCCTCCAGATCACTCAAGACAAGTACCTGTGCTAATTACAGAAAATGTAAATTCAACTTTAAGACCATGTTAGGGATAGTGATTGAACCAAGACTTAGAATTACAGCAGAAGGAGAAAAACTGCGAAGTGATTTTCTAAATTAAAACGTCAATATTTACTTGGCAGGAAATAGAATGGCCAAGAAGATGGCTTTGGGGAGTGAGGTTCATCCATTGCACCCGCAATGTGCTGACCTCAGCAATTTCCCAAAACTTGGGGAAACTTGACTGTATAAGTTGTGGTAGCGGGAGACTGTGTTCCAGCTCTGGGGATGGACACAGCTCTGTGTTTTGGTAGAGGGAAATTTAAAGCTGGGTGTGGTGCCTGGGACCCCAGCCCTCGGGAGGCAAAGACAGCAGCATTGCCTTGGTTTGGGGGACAGCAAGAGCTACATGACAAGTTCCAGGCCATTCGGGACCACACAATGAGATACCCACCTCAAACAGGCTGAGGCAGGAAGATTACCGACTTCAAGGCCAGCCTGAGCTATGTGGGGTGAGTCCTTGTTTCCAAAACAAACAAAAACAGTGTTATTAAAGCCATAATGGGTTTGCCTTTATTCACCTACCTGGATGGCTAAAATTTTTAAAAATGACAACATCAAATGTTGATAAGGGTGGGTAACAACCAGAATCACCACTCACTTATTGGTTAAAGTGTTAAAATGCTAGAATAAAACACTTAGAGGCAAAAGAACTTAGCACTTCTTATAAAATTAAGTCTTCAGCCAGGCAGTGGTGGTGGTGCACACCTTTAATCCCCCCGCACTCAGAAGGCAGCAGCAGGCAGATCTTTGTGAGTTTGAGGCCAGCCTGATCTACAAAGTAAGTTCTGGGACAGCCAAGGCTAACACGGAGAAACTCTGTCTCTAAAACCCGTGTGTGTGTGTGTGTGTGTGTGTGTGTGTGTGTGTGTGTGTGTGTGTTTTGTGTATGTGTGTCTATATGTAATCTATAAAGTTAGCAATTCCAATTCTAGATATTTTTAATACACACAATACAAATGCTTTAATAGTTATAGCTCATCCCATGGGCCAAGTGGTGGATACCCAGGACTCAGCAACAATGTCAGCAATCCTCCGAGCCTCTCTTTCTGGTTCCAGTATGGTGAGCACATCACCCTCTCCCATGAGCCTTTCACATTTCGGATGATGGAGCAGCTGGTGTCATCCATAAAATCCACACCTGGATGCACTATCCCTTTGAACTGTCCTGCCCAGCACTGTGGTTACCCTGGCCAATTGACAGCCTGCATGCAACCCTGGCAGAGAGCCAGTTCTAGATACTTTAAATGAAAGCATATATGTATAACATGACTTGAACAAGAATATTTGTCAATACTCTGGAGGTAGAGGTAGGTGGACTTCTGTGAGTTCAAGGCCAGCCCGGTTTATATAGAGTTCCAGGCTAGCTAGGACTACATAGGGAGAGAGAGAGAGAGAGAGAGAGAGAGAGAGAGAGAGAGAGAGAATATCCACAATCTAAACATGTATCCTTATACCCCCAGATAAGTATAGCTATTACCCTTCAACAAAGAAAGTTCTCTTTGCAACAGATGAAGATCATTACTGAAAACAGCAACAGATCAAAGGGCGGAGAACAGGTGAGCATATGGTGCCCAGCCCCAGGGTATCCATCTACAGTTTCTACACCTAAGGCTCAGAGAACATCTTAAGAGGGAGCAGGAAGATTTTAAGAGCCAGAGGACCAAGAACTCTGCTGGGAGATTGCATCTCCTAGAAATGCCAGGGAGGTTACATCCATGAAGTCTCATCACCATGGCTACCTAAACAAGACCTGAACAAGATGACGCCAACAGACATGTTAACACGGAATGGAGAAATCTCATGGGGCCCCAACACTAACAAAGGAGCTATAGGGAGCTAAGGAATGCTGAGATCAGGAGAAATAGTCTTCCCCAGAGAAGAGTACAGCAATTGATTATCCAATACCAAATGGTCAGCCCTGAAATCATATACATACAAGTAACTTTATACAGACTGATCAAGTTATATACATGTGTATATATGAATATATTCACACATATATAGCAACAACAATTAAAGAAATAAAGGCAATGAATTTGAGAGAAAGTAGGGGGGTACATGGAAAGGGTTGGAGGGAGGAAGGGGAGGGAGGAAAAATAATGTAATTATATTTTAATTTCCAAAAATTGAAAAACTAATAAGGAAAACAACAAGAACATATTCTGCTGATTGAAACAGGCCCTGTCCACGGAGAGCATGATATATGGTTAAATGCATCTAACAGAAGAGGCAAACACCATCTATAATGGAAACATCCAGAATAGTTGTTGCCTGTAAAGGATCAGAGAGGGAGATTGACCAAGTGGAGACATAGGGAACTTTATTATATCTTCATAGGGTCTGGAATACAGCAAAGTATACACTTGTCCTTTATGAGCAAAATAGTTTCCATTTTTGTCCCGAGATCTCATCCTACACCCTCCCTTGAGAAAGCATGAGCTGGGGACTGAGCGATAGAAAATGCACATGGCAGATGGGCCCCACACCCAGTCGGGGGCAGCTCTCCAGGGCTTCTTTGGGAGACATCGCCCCCCCCCCCAATGCCAGCGGCATACACTGGGAAGCCTGAGTTTCCACCCTGAAACAAAGGTAGAGCAAACAAATACTTAAGCCCAGTGACTGACAGCCTCGATTCCAGACTACGGGAAAGCACTCGGATGGCTGAGACTGACTTTGAAGTGTGTCAAAAATAAAATGAGTAGATATGTTAGAAACCAATTATGGAAATGTGTTAATGGTAGAATCAGGGTAGAGGACTTACAGGAGTTCACTATAATATAGAAATATATATATTTCCACCTCAACATTGTTATTACATTTTCACAGGAAAATGTTGAAGAACTTATTTTGGAAAAAAAGCCACTCAAATCAAAGGAAGAAGTCAGTCTCACAGCCAGACTGAGCTGGATGGTGCTGTAGGATTTTTTTTTGGGGGGGGGGGCAGGGCGGGGGATGGTCGATGTTGAGGGTGGGAAGGGGTTGGGAATACGTCAGTGGAAGGCTTCCCTCTCTTTCTCAACCTAATATTTGTTGGACCAAATAAAACACACGTATTGAACACTTGGTATTTGACTGGATGACTTCCTGTTGGCTTCCAAACTTAGACCAGGCAGACAGGCTATGTGCAACTAAAATAAATAAATCAGCCAGCAGTCAGCAAGCCTTTCCGGTGGCGAGCAGTAAGTGGCCTCCTCATCAGCACAGCAGGGGATGGGGGCGGGGGAGGGGGAGGGGGGCTCCTTCTTGTGGTACAGACAGCAGTAATACTGTGAAAATAAGCAAATGGATCTGCCCGGCTGTTGGGCCTGCTTGGCTAGTGCCTGGGCTCGGCACCCCCTGCCCTCTGATCCCGCCATGTTTGTGGAGCCTGGGTTGCTGTCTAGCAACAGGGTCTATTTTCCTATCCCAGGGTGCAAGTGGCCGCAGCTGTCTGTAGCTGATTTATGGGAGGAAGCCACCACCAGGAGACCCAGGAGGCTCTCTCAGCCCAGGATGACAGCTATGGGAACTCTGGGTTTGGGGAACAGTAAACCAGGCAGCGTGGGCTACTCTGCCATCCTGGGAGAGGCCCCGTAAAGAGACCCTAGAGAGATTTAAATCCTATGCACCACACACATTCCCATCCCCCGTAGTCCCCCGCTTGGGAGATGTTATTTTTAGCCTTTCTCAAAGGAGACTGTAGGATGGGAACTTGGGACAAAAAAAAAAAAAAAGGAAGGTATTTCTTCCATGTGTTAGAGTAACATGCTTCATTATTATTATACCTTAGTGGGCTCAGGTGGCTTTGAACATATACCTAAACGTACTGCTATCTGAATCTTTCAGGAGTAGTGGCCCCCACAGTCCTTCCCCGATAGCTACTCCATGGCCCAGAGAATGTGGAGAGATAGCATCTGCAGGTTGCCAATGGGAAACTGAGGCCAGCCAGGTCTCACAGAAAGTGGGTAAGCCTCCTGCCTCTGACCTTCTAAAGCAGTCCCCACGGTTTGGTCTGGGCGCCGACACTTCTCCCCTGGGCTGGTTATTCTGCATCTATGTTAGAGACCAGCAGAGTAAGATCTTCCTGTTCACTAGTTTAGTAAGGCTTCTCTCAGACAGCCAGAAACCCAACAGCAAGGGTGTGGCGTGCTTAGAACGAGGCTTATGAATCCAGGGCCTAGTCCCCTAGCCTGTATGAAATATGTATTTCCTTAGAATTATTCCAAGTCATTAGCATCTCAGAAAACCAGAATGTGCTTATGGGCAAGCATGTACACACCATACACACACACACACACACACACACACATCACTAGGATAACTCAAAATTAAATGAAGGATTCATTCTGCTGTGTCTCTCGAATATAGATTCTTCACCCCACAGTTTCTACACATTTCTTAGCAGCCTTCCTACTTCCTAATATACGCCAGTGAGCCTACCCCAGCTCTCCACCACACGCTATCCTAAACCCAGCAGCTCTTTCGTACTTCTGCATGACCTCTGCAGCCTGTCTGGAATATAAAGTGCGCCACTACAACTCAAGAGAAAAATGCAAAGAGCCAAGTTTTAGCTTCATGGCTTCAGCAGGGCTCCTGTCGCAGACTCAAAATAAAAATACGGATAATACCCAAGGCCATCACTAGATACAAAGCTAGCCCTAATTGCCAATGAGTCACAATATACTTTCCAATTTGATCCTTGCACCACCCCCAGTTCCTCCTTAATTCCCACTGCCCCACCTACTGTCACTCAAATTGCAAGACAAATCCAAAGCCAGCCCTGTCTGGGTCATGATCCTCAGGGGCTAAGTAACTCGTCTTGGCGTCCCTGAATACCATTATAAAGAGACGACATGCATCTTAGTCCTTAATCCTTTTCTGTATAATTTATAACCTTAATATAAAATGTAATTCCTTTCCCCCTCCTGCAAGGCAAATGTTTTGATCACTTGACAGATAAAGAAACAAGCCAGAGGAGTGCAGTGATATAATCAGTAGTTGGTGATGTCCAGATTCAACCCCAGGTCTGTCTCTGTCCCGCACAGTTGCAGGGACCACACTGCAAGACTGCTATGCTGGGACCTGCCTCTGCCTCTGCCCTGCTCCTTTCTAGAGGATTCCTTTCCCTCTTGGCTAAATACAACTGTTCTATGGGGAGCTGCGGGCGGAGGCGTGGGGGATGGAGGCGTGGGGGGCGGGGCTAACAAGACAGGCAGGTGATAAGACTGTCTTCATCCTCTCCAGAAGACGGGAGGCGGCTGAGCGGCTCCAGGGGACAGGACACAGAGGAGTCAGTCAGCCTGCACACTTCTTGTGAGATGACCTGGGAAATGGCACTCCATCTTGTCACAAATACAAAGCGGCAAGACCCAACCTTGGGAGCACTCACACAGGCAGCCCGGCGTTTCATCTGCCCCGCAGATGTGGCTTCGTGGATCTTTTCATTGACCTACATTCCAGCATATAAAAATGAGATTTCACGTAAAAATTCCAATGTTTAGATCCTCTTGGAAAATACGATTTAGAAAGACAGGGCTCACATCCCCAGATGGCCACACCCAAGTGGGAACGAAGCGACAGTCATGGTCAGAGCCAGTGCTCCTGTTCTCCATCCAGTCCGACAGGGTTTCTGCCACCCCACCAGCGTAACCCAGATAAGCAAGTTCCACTCTTCCGCTGGTCCCAGCAGCATGTAACTTGGTAAGGCAGGCAGGCAGGCAGGCAGGTAGGTAGGTAGGTAGGTAGGTAGGTACGTACATACATACATACATACATATATATCAAGACACACAAAGAGAGATACAGAGACAGACAGACAGACAGACATTCCTTCAATCAGCATTTTATCCCTTCGGCCAGCAAGGCACACAACTCCTTAAGGGAACAAGAGACGTAAAAAGGTGGGTGCCTATTTCCCAGAGGTTTGGTGAGATGGGTAGGGACACACTAGAATGTCACTGTCACAGGGGTGGGACTGGGCCTGTTTTATCACAGCTCTTCCCAACACCTGGAACATAACTGACCTGTAGCTGCCTATTGCATGTAACGGAATGAACAGACGAGGGGTGCTATTTCTGTCCCTCCTGGGACACGAGGTGGAAGGAAAATAAGGGGGAACTTGGGGCAGGAGCTCAGCCAACACGGCTCCAGAGACAAAATCCACTCTGACGGTTCGTCCTCATTAGCTCCCTGGCTAAAGTTTACGATCACTTAGTAAACGCGTCTCTATTGTGTCTGTGAGGGCGGCTCCAAAAAGGTTTCGAACCGCCCCAACCGTGGGCGGCACCGTTCTGTGGGCTGGGGTCCTAACCTAAAGGAGAAAGCAAGCTGAGCGCCAGCGTTCACTTGGCTGTTTCCTCACTGTGGAGTCAAAACTATCAGTCACAGCCCCATCACATCACCATGGCTTCCCCACCCTCAAATTGTGAGCCAAAACAAGCCTTTGCTTCCTTAACCGTCTTTGTCAAGCATTCTGCCACAGAGACAAGAAACGTGGCTAACCCGGCTTCTGGGTCCCTGGAAACAGAAAGCTTATATGTATATGAATGTGTATATGTATATTATAATATTTTATGGTATCTTGCTTATTTATTGTGTGTACACATACCACAGCAGAGGTCAGAGAAAGACCTGCAGGACTTGGTTCTCTCCATCTACCATGTGGCTCCCAGGGATTGAACTCAGGTCCCCAAGGTTGACAGCAGGCAGTTTTATCTGCTGAGCCTTCTGGCTGGCCCAGAAAACTTGCTTTTATGTGGTACGGCAAAGGAGGCAAAGGAAGAGAGGAGGAGGGGCTTGCTGGGCATTTAGAAACATTCTCTTCCCTCTTTTTTGACCTGTCGAGAGTGCTTTCATCTAGAGGAGGAGCTTTCATCTAGAAGCGTGTGGTCTAAACCACTCATGCTCTACATATCCACCACGCGCCTGTATCAGGACAGGCAAGCTGCCTGCACAGCGGACCCTGGCCAGAATTAGGTCAAAATTAGTCCCCTGGCTGGATGGTTTGGTTCGAGGGAAAGGAGCCACCGGTGGCAGAGGTGGGCAGCCAAGCCACATGGGAATTAGCCTGGTAGGCACTAGTGCAGATAAATCCATTCCAGTAACACACTGGGCAAAATGGAGGCGGGGCCGTGCACCAGCCTCCTATTTAGTACAACAAAGCACACAGACTTCTGATCTGCCCAAGTAAGCAATCACTCTGTCTCACCCTGAGCCCTTCATTCAGTGACTGACATGGTCCTCTGGTCGCCCTCTCACCCCAGCCTGGCTGGCTGCAGCTTTCTCTCCCAGGGCCTCACTCTCTCTCCAAAAGGTAGGAGAATATCAGCATGTTGAATCTCTAAGATCCTGATTCAACTCAAAGAGCACACTGGGGCTTTCCTGAGGCCTCCTGGTAGGAAGACACTACTTATCTCCATTAACCTCTGACCCAGCCAAGATGAAACAGCTCCCATCTGTGAGCCTGAGTGCCCCCATCCCCGGACTCAAGCTAAACAGAGTGTGGGGGTGGGGCATGGGGCCCTGCAGAGGCCCCAGACTTGATGCCTCATCCCCAGGGAACAGCTGCCCCCTCCCTCTGGCTCTAGCCCAGAGCCCGTTATTAGAGCGCTCCTTGAGAACCCCTCCAGGTGGCCTCCGGGTTAAGAACTACCCAGGGAGGAGGCAGTGCCCCCTAGGAAGATGGAAGGCCGTAAACCCTGAAAGGCTGTCTATTTGATTTACGTGATAATAATGGGAATGTTAATCTCTAAAAGTGAAGCCCTTCACCTAAAATTCCAGCCTCCTGGGTCCCCACACCTGCCTTAAGAACAGACAGTCCTGACTGGCTCTCCCAGGGGTCCAGGCCTGGTTAGCCTCACCCCACACCACAGGAGCCAGACAGGCATTGCCCGGTGCTCATTCTACAGGCGAGTAAACAAGACCAGGTGACTTGCTCAGAGTCACAGTAGCAGGAGCGACCCAGGTGAAATCAGGCCCCATGCTTGTCCGACTCCAAAGCCTTTGTAAATTTCCAAGGCAGCCAAATAATGTCTGTGTTACTTGCCCCTTCCGGTGGGAATATGAGTATGTTTACATCATTCCCTAAAACGGGCAGATCTGAGTTCCTACAAGAAATATTTCTCCAAGAAGATGCTAAGCAATGATTGTCAATATTAACTTAAAACAATTTAAATGGAGAGAAACCAAGAGGGTGTTGTTGTTGGTGGTGGTGGTGGTGGTGGAGATGGAGGTGGTGGAGGTGGAGGAGGTGGTGGTGGAGGTGGGGGGGGGGGGGGGGGGGGGGGGGGGGGGGGGGGGGGGGGGGTGGGGGGGGTGGTGGTGGAGGTGGTGGTGGTGGTGGTGGTGATGGTGGAGGTGGTGGTGGAGGTGGTGGTGGTGGTGGTGATGATGGTGGAGCTGCTGCTGCTGCTGCTGCTGTGGTTTAAGGCTATTCTGGTCAATGTAGTTCACCAATGGATTCAGAATGAAGACCAGCAGCCAATTCCAGATGGTGAACACTAACAGGAGATCATAAAAAGGTCTGTAGAAGAGGGTAATTTAGACAGCATCGTGAGGGGCTCGTGAGGAGTCCCTGGAGGCAGACAATCTGATTTGTTTTGTAGTCCTAATCTGAATGCCCAATGCACCATCAATGCTGAACAGTGAGCAAATGGCTGGACAGGGGCCTTACAAGTTTTTTAAATGTGGAAGCATCTCCCAGTATGCCACAATTGGACCCACACACAGGGGTCCAGAAACAGGGAACTGTTCCCTTGCCCACTATACCCACACCACCAGGGCATTCGTAGGGACCATTGAGAAGTTTGTAGCTTCCCAGCTATCATGATAAGCACTCTTTCACAGACTGCATAATGACCTTGTGCCACTTGTCTTGTTGGGGCCATTTCACAGATGAGGGACCTGGGTCTCAGGGAATTGAACTGATCGATGCAAAATCCTGGAGCAAGAAAGACATGAGGGCTGGCTCCTTGGTGCTCACTTCTCCACCACAGCACATGAAAGGACTTCCTCTCTGGGCTTCCTGCAGAAGATGCTATGGTGTGTCTCAAACTCTTGGATCATCATAGAAAGATTAATGGTAAATCACAGTAAGGAAGTTGAACTGTAACCCTCCAAAAATGTCTAAATATTCAAGCTGCCAGAGAGGAGGACCAGGCACGTGCCCTTCCTATAGGCTTCCCTTTAAACCAGTGGTTCTCAACCTTTCTAATGCTGAGACCCTTTAGTACAGTTCTTCATGTTATGATGACCCCCAACAATAAAATTATTTCATTGCTATTTCATAACTGTAATTCTGCTACTGTTATAAATTGTACTGTAAATATCTGTGTTTTCCAGTGGTCTTAGGAGACGCTGTGAAAGGGTCATCCAAAGATCCTGGGGTCACAATCCATAGGTTGAGAACCATAAGTTTAAGCCCACAGCCCAGGAGCAAGCAGAGCCCAGGGGCCTGTGAGCCTCTAACTGAGGATTAACTGGCTTATTGTTCTGTTCATTAGCACCTCCACAAGAAACAACAGTAAAGAAAATAAATAGAAAACAAACTCAAGAGGGACATTACTCTTATCCCAACCATTATGGAGGGTGAGGTGGTTTTCCAGAAATTGAAGCATGTTGGGAGGGCACTAACAGAGGGAACAGTTGAAAGGGTGATTGTTTTAAAAGGTGTTGGCAATTTTTCTTTTTATTGACTGCATTATCCTTAAATTCCTCGTTCTGGCTAATCTAAATTGGCCATAAATGGAGAACGTTTGAACTGCTGGACTTGTGCAGGAACCCATGAAAGTATTTACTGTGTGCAATTTATTGCCTCGTGCCAGATTCACTGGCTGCATAATCTGTTTGCAAAAATTTCCAAAGTTCAAATGTCAGTGACAGTTCCACTGAGCTTGTCAACTGAGCTCAACTCTTCTGCGGTGGAGTGAGTGAGATGAAGGGGGTGCCAGCAGGTGGGGTGGGGGAGGGGTGTCCCCGAAAGTCCCTCCCTGTGTGTAACCTTTCCTCGGTCTGGCATGCTTTCTGAGCCATTCCCTACACTTGCCAGGTGCAGCTCGGGCTGCTCTGGACAAGGAAACGCAGTGTCCTGACTTCTCCCAGACATGGAGCTTCACCTTCTGCTCGCTTTGCTTCCCTGTGGTGAACATATGTGTTGGACCAAACATCGGGACACATGGTTTGGCCCTGGGGGGAAAAGTTAAGATTATTCCAGAAGATCTAGGGCATATGTTCTCTAGAGCCAGGAGAACTCAGGACTGTGTATACAGTAGGTGCTTAGTTATTGCCTGCATTGAAAAAAAAAAAAACCACAGCAGCCTTCCGGAAGACATCTTGGATTTCATTCACAGGTTTCATCTACAGCCAGCTCTGCTGTCCTTTGTTTAGTTTGGTTTCTAACTTTTGAAACTCTTTCAGGCTCCCACACTGGGCCAGTTCCCTATGCCTTTGACTAGCCCGTTACAGCATCATCGTTTTCTTTTTGGAAGATTAAAATTAAATGGGAAGTGGGGGGTGGGGGGGAGATGGGCGAGATCGGGAGACACGATATGGAGGCATTGATGTGAAAGAATAAATTTTAAAAAATGTTTAAAAAAATAAATGGGGAGGAGGGAAGGAGAACCATTATAATTAAGTTACAATCTGAGAAATAAACAAAAAAAAAGAATGCCCAAAAATAAATGAATAAAAATTAAATTTAAAAGCAAAACCTAAAAGGGTTCCCCCTTAGACCCTGGGAACTTTAAAATCCAGGTAGAGATACAATACACATCTTTCCGCTTGGGAAATAAGTAAGGAGTTTGATAAGCAAAGTGCTACTCCAAACACATCACAACAGTAGAATGAGCCCAATGAAGAATTAACTGTTGGTCTGCTTAGATAAGAAGTACATCCAGTCAAAATCAACGGCAATTACAGAACTTCAAAGTCAAATAATTTGGCTCGGCCACACTGGTTTTAATCTCACATCAAAAGCAGCTGTGTCTTAGTTGGCGTATGAAAGGAAAGCAAGTCTTCCCAGCCAATATGAAGCATGGGAAACAAGGATAATATTTCTTGAAAACCTCAGATAAATAAATAGTGTCACACTGGGAAACACACACAGCGGTTTCAGAATTTTTTTTAAATGTAAGCTGCCTGGAGAGATTATGCTTCATGGAAGAAGAACAGGTGTAAAACCCAAATGGGCACATCCATTTTCATTGATAAGACTCACAGAAATGCATATTCGTGAATGAAACAGCCAAAACCAAGACCCGTTCCCGACACTTGAATGGGGATCCAATTTAAGAGGAAGCCCCTAAGTTCAACCAAACGGATTCTGTTCTCTGGGATTTCATGAAATTCGGACTCTAGCTGAGTAGATCCTGGGTGGGGCTGGGTCATCTGTGTGCCTCACATGCTTCCCGACTTTAGCTTCTGGCTTGTGGACTCACTTTGAGCCGCAAGAAAGTAGAACTTTTGACCTTTGGGTCCCTCCCACACATCCATCACTCCTTGCCAAAAGCCTAGCTAGATGAAATAAGCCACTGTCTGTAGCCCCGAAGGGGGTAAGGGCTATTTTCATGTGTTAAATGACCTCCCTTGGGGCCAACACAACAATATAGAGCAAAACAAAACCAAGATTTTAATTGCAGAGACAGGCTCATTAGAAGCATATCATTAGAGAGATTTCAATGGAAGGCAACTCAAAAGGGTGAACTGGACGCCAGGGCTTTTACTTGAAACTTATTTCCCAGTGAAGTTTGGTGAGGAGAGTGAAAGAGGGAGGTGCTGGAACCAGCTGGTGGCCAAAGTCATTATCAGCTCTGTCTTCCAGAGACTGAAAAATCAATGTGAGTTTGTACAACAAAGGGCCAGCTTGGAGATGGGTTCAGCATTCAGTGAAGATCTGAGATTGAAGCGGGGAATGACAGGGTTACTGCAGAGGTCCAGTGGGTGTTTGAAAAGCCCTGGTACTTAACCTTCTAGCAGAAGCTCCTCATCTGTGTGATGGGGAAAAAAATCACAACACATCCTTCCAGGGATGGTTGTGAGAATTAAAATGAATTCTATTAAGGGCATTTTATTAGACTACAGTAATTGAAAAAAGATTCCGACAGCAAGTCCTGCAGAAGCACTGTCCAGGCTACTCTTATATAACACACATTACATTGATTTCAAATATCCCAGGTCAAGAGCATCAGCTATTAAAATATGCCTGGCATCGCTGGGAGAGACAGCCATTGAAAACTGTCCATCAGTGTAAAATTGCTGACAATTGCCCTGCTGGTACATGATCCTTGCAGAAGCGGGGAGGAGGCGGTTATTTAATTTCACACTCAACAGAAACAATAAATTGGAAAAAAGAAAAAACTCATCTGAAGAGAAGATATTAAGTCTGCGTGATTATAAAAAGAAATACATGGTTTTTCAGCCCACCAATTGGAGACTCACACCAGCAATTTTTCTAAAAAAAATTAATATTTTGATAGAATTACAATTTCTGAAATGTAATTTAAAGTCAAAGTTTTCTAAACCATCCCCCCAGCTAAAAGTCCATAGTAGCCCATAGAGAGTCTAAAAAGAGTGTGGCTGTGCAGTGGGGTGGTAATGTGTAGTTTTTCAGGGGTTCCATATATTAGTTAAGGCATCATTCAGCTACAGCATTTGCCTGATCAATATAATAATAATCTGGGCTCCAAATTTCAGAAGACCTTTTGACAAAAATACTTCCCACTTGCCCCAAGGAAAACTCATTTCCAGTGGCAAATGAGGCAGAGAATGTGAACATGTCATTTTAAAAGAACTAGCCCGGAGTGACGGCCAGCATTAGGAGCTGGAGATGGGCAAATCACAGGAGCTCACCGACCAGCTATCTTCCTGTTCAGTGAGAGACCCTGTCTCGTGAATTAAATTAGACAGAGTACAGAGATAGAGGAAAACACCCAACATTCTCCTCTGGCCTCCAGTGAGCATGTGCATTCACACACACACACACACACACACACACACACACACACACACAC